>JZKD02S2016167.1:385695-402622 GCA_000966675.3 Picea glauca
CATCTTGAATATATTGTGATCTTCATGTGTTGATGAATCTTGTATGCACTTAATAACTCAATAAATTAGTAGTAGTTAGTGATTCCAAGAAAGAATTTGGATTGGGATCATTACACTATCATATGATGGAATATAAGGATATTAAATTTTAATTTTTCATAATAATTGCAAATCATTTATTAAGTTGCAGACAATAGTTTGACCTTTCAAAAGATGTTTCCATTATACATGTTTCTCATAATATATACAATCACTTATCTTTCTATTTTTTAGGTTTTGGAAATATGTCGATTGGCTCATCCATGTCTAGATTTTCTTCGGTTGTTGGTCCCTCTCTTTGTTATAAAAACAAGATCGATGAGAAATAAAATAAAACAAATGTGGAAATAAAACACATAAAATACACAATATAATAGAGACACAGATATACGTGGTTCACCGGGTGTGGGCTAAGTCCACTAGAGAAATTGTCAGGTCGGTGCTTTTTATTATTCAACAAAATGAAGGGATACAACCTACAACACAGGTGTTGCAGCTTCCTCTTATTTCTCTCACAAAGTTCTCTCTCTGAATACAAATATTCACCATAATGGGTGAGAGGAATCAAGAAGAATGGATTCATGATCCAAGAGAGGATAGAGAGAGTTGGAGCAAGAATTTTCCTTGTGTGTGTTCATTTGTAAGCCCGAGGGAATTTTATGATTGTAATCATTACTACTATTGAAGACTCGTGAGAGATATTATTTTTAGATTGTAATTCTTGTGTTTTATATATCTTCGTATTTGAATATATTGCAGATTTGAGGATCAATGGATTCCAATGATTTATGGATCCCTAAGAAGCAGAGGATCTATTGTAATTTTTCCCATCAGTCATCGTTTTATTCAAGTATTTGTTGACTTATTAAACTAAGAATATATTTGTTTAGTGAACATTATATATTATGTTTTCCTTCTTCATTATTCTATCTATCAGCATATGATCTTGTTGTTTGTTGAGAAACTTTAGTTGCTTCGATGAGTAGAGTGTTTATGACTCCATTTCCCAAGGGTGTAGCCTATTGATCTATACTTTGCTTCCCTCTCCCTTTCTTTCTCATTCTAACTGATCCACTCAAGCTTAAACTCAATAGAAACCTACAAAATTTCGATAGTTACTAGGCTTACACCTAAAACATTCTAGGTGTGACTTCTGGTGCTAACAAGTGGATAACACTATTCTATGGGGATATTTTGATGGATCTTTCCAAGGAAAAAAAAAAGACCATTGGAACTGGGTTTTTCCTAGTTCTTTCTGATGCACATTGATTTTATTTCAAATGGAATATGGGAAGTGGGACTAAAAAATTGGGAGAAATTGTGTCTTCTTTTGATACGATATGTTCATCTACCACCCATAAATGTCATTGTGAATATAAATCTAAATGGCCATCCTAACAACCAGGGCCATAATAATAATTATTATGTTCACCCGGGCACTGATCAATTTCGACCAGCAACACAACAGCCGCAATGTCACTCTTATCATCAACCACTACAATTACAACAACCGCCACCACCAAGATTTGAAATAATGCAAAGGCAAAGGTACCAAAGTGGGAGTGGGAGTGGTGCTATAGCTTTTCAGGATGAGTACAACCTTCTAGGATTTATCACTCGATATGCCAAGGCCAAGGCTTTTGTCATCAAATCTTACAATAAGGAGCGTGTCCTTAGTAGTATTAGACACAGAGTCTGGACAAGCACTCATAGGGGAAATCAAAAATTAAATGCCCCTTACTCTGAAGTTGCCTCGAGCGAGAAAAGGGTCCAAGGAGATACATCTAGTGCTTGTAGTTCCAATTGCCCCATATTCTTACTATTTTTGGTGAGTGTAATTGTGTCAAGAATTCATTTTAGAAAAAATCAATCTCAGAGTGGTATCAGAGCAATCTCAGATTGTTTTGTAGGTGAGTGTAATTGTGTCAAGAATTCATTTTAGAAAAAAGAAATCTCATAGTGGTATCAGAGAAATATCAGAGTGTTTTGTAGTAGCATGGACCAACCTGGGGTGATTACAAATGTTACATAGTGTTACTCCCTTAACGAGTAAAACCTTCCATCTTTTAATGAATTCAATAATTATTTCAAGGGACATCAATGATTATTGGGAAATGCATTCATTTACCATAATTAATGGGACGATGGGGATTCATGCATGAAGTAGAGAACATAACAAAGAGGAGGATGAATAAGAAAGAAAAGAATAGAAGGAGAACATGTCAAGCAACATGAGTACGAGGAAGAAGAAAAAAGGAGAAATAAAAAAGAATGGGGAAGAAGAAAGAGAGAGTACGAGGTTCCCATGATTAGCTTACTTATATTTTATAAAGAGGTTCCCATGAATAAGAATAAGAATTTTTCATCTCATATGATTATCTTAGTTCCTTTTTATAAAGAGGTTCCCATGAAATTTATTCCAATGAGGGTCGGTGGTTGATAAGTGGATAACACTATTCCATGGGCATATTTTGATGGAGCTTGCAAAGGAAAAAAAAGGATCATTCGCAATGGTTTTTCCTAGTTTCTTTCTGATGCACATTGCTTTTATTTCAAACCAAATATGGCCAGTGGGACTAACAAATTGGGAGAAATTGTGTCTCCTTTTTTTGTTGAAATTTTCTTTGGGCAGTGAAGAAAAACTCTACAGGTTTTCAGTGATTCCACATTCAATCAAGGTCAACCATGTTTTCAAAGAGTAGGATCAAGTGGCTAACAATGTTTCCAAATAAGGAATGGATTTAATGATGCACGACTTTGTACTTTTTGAGTTCCATGAATGAAAATATGCTATAATATGACAAACTACACTTGATGTATTTTAAAGGACCGTGTTATGATCAAATATGTAATATGTTGTGTTTTTGGGGTAGGTTTGAGAATATTATGTAATGTATCAATAAGGTCTTAGAGGACACAAATATATAAGTCTTTCTTTGATTTTATGTTTATCTTGGAATTTTGTGTTTTTTACTTTCCTTGGAAGGTACTTTTTGGACAAGTTCTTACGACACCTAATCATTGTAATTTTTATTCTTCTTGAATAAGAGTTACTTTTTTCCCTTGGAATATAAATATATATATATATATGAAAGTTCCCCTCCCTAGTGAGTAAATAGTCTCCTAAATAATTCAATCATGGGGTCACTATAGTTACTCTACTTATCTTGGAATATGGAAGCTAACTATTGGGGAGTAAGGATTCCACAACCTTACTATGCAAACCCTTGATTGTAATCATGCAATATGGAACATATTTCCTTGTCTCCATGACATAAGTACCTTTTATATTTTTTTACACTAAGGACTTCATGCCTTTGTCAAGACATGGTCATGACTCCACACCCATACGTTGTTGAGTTGGAAAGGTATCACCTTGTGGCATTAACATACACCATACACCAACACACATATGTCAATTCCATAACTTATGATCTCAAACATATGTTCCCTTCCATAGGGAATGTTTTCAAGCATCATGCTCCCTTAGCACACTCATACAAGTTCATTAGTTCACAAGATTAGTAATTTTTGATATAATTAAAAATTGTTCAAGATCAAATCTTAGAAAATCACAAGTCACAAATCCACATAATAAACCATTCACAAGTCAATCATACCACATCATTTCATCCCAAAACAATAATTCACAACAACAAATCCATATGCACAAATAATAATATATACACATATGTACATTATATACACATATGTAGAAATAGAATCAATAATATGTCCAAAACATCCTACATGAATTATCATCTAAATCTAATCCAGATTGGATCACTATATTATTTTTCATCTAACTCAATCCTTTTTTAGTGGAAAATTTGGAGGAATCATCTTGGAGGGTCATTTTAGTTGCAAGTCCCGGTTTGGAAAATTGGAGTTTAGAACCTTCTGAAGCCATTTTGGGGAATTAGATGGAGTCTTTTGGGGTTCTAGTGTTCAGAACTTATGCACACCCTCTTGATGTTGTTCTACACTTTGATACCTTTGAAACGATGCAAACTCTACATCAATTGGAGTTCGTATGAAAAATTTGTCTCTCCCGCAAGTTGACCTATCATGTTGACCACCATGGCTATATGAGAGGATTCCATGTCATCCCCCATTTTTCATGCATATGGGGCTCACCACATGAGGAATTTCAATAAGAATATATAAGTTCCAAAACCTTATCACAATTGAAGGTTGAGGAAGTCAAAACCCTAACCCTAGACAACTATCACACAATGTTAAATATCAGGTCGCTAGGAAGAGAAGGGGTTCCATTCTATGTTATTGTATTTTGTTCCCTAAAAAACAACAACTAGGATTGGGAAAATTAGAGAGAATAAAATAGGGGGTTAATGTTCTCCATCATTCTAACATACCATAGGTCTAAAGTAACTCCATAGAGAGTGCCTTCTACTTTTTACTTTCATTATTTCCATACCAGAGAAAATAGAGCAAAGCAACCTCACGTTCTAGTTGGGTTTTCTCCCATAGGGGTTTCCTAGAGAAAATATTTGTTTTATTTTTTGGATGGTGCATTATTGTATTTTAATGTTCTCTATTTTATGCATTTTATCTATTTCATGGATAAGAAGAAAATCAATAACTAAGATTCTACAATCTAAACAAATTTAACCTTCATATTATAGATTTTAGTTTTATTAATCAAATCAGTTGCGAGGAATTGTTCTAGTGAAATATCCATGAAAATTTATAGATCAAAATCATATACCAGCAGATATAAGAAAAAAAAAACAAAAAGTCTCATCTAAATAAGAACGACAATTTCATGCAAGAGGGGCATTTCAAAACTAGTTCTTTAGGATCGTTTCTCATAAACTATTCATGTGGGAATTTGTACTCCAACATAACATTTTCCCCTTACCTATATTTATTATAGATATTCAAACCATAGTGTCCAATATACATATTATAGGGGATGAAATTTTTCCTTGGAAAGTTTTTCAAGAAAAGAATGTTCTTGTCATTGATGGCAAGAACAACAATGATGACATTCAGAATATTGATGGAAAGAACAATAACATCGATGGTATGCTTATAGGAAAGAAAATCAGAAATAAGGATAGAGGAAATCATGGAAAACAAGGAAAGCATAAGCGCAGATGAAGAAGAAAACAGTAAGGAGAGATCACAACTCATAAGAGATAGTGCTTTGCGCTTTCCAAAAGTGCAGCCGAGGTCCAAGAGAAAGACTCGAAGGAGGAGAAAAGCTCGAGACCTTTGAACACTTAAAAAATATTCTAAGTCAAAGAGATCATAAAGCTCAAGAGGAAGAATGACAATGGTCATTGGATCACCAATCCCAACTACCCGATGATTGTTAGATCAACGCCTAGTGACCAAAGGAAGCACAGAAGAGAAGTAAAGATCTGATTCATTAGATCTGAGAGACGAGGACCAACAGCCATCGGATCCAGTATAATTGTGAAGAGGATAATGGCTGAAAGCCATCCTCCAATTCCGTGAAACGCGAAATCGTGATGAGATCTGAGTCGTTGAATCCAGAGGAAACGTGGTGAGAGATCATCATTTCCCTGACTGAAGAGTCAAAGGAAGGAGGTGCTCTAACCTTTGAAGTCACGAAATGCGAAATCACGATAAGATATTTACCTTTAGATCATAGAGGGTTGTGGACCATTAATCTAGAGTATTTCAAATATTGGGAGTTAGAAGAGTTAGGGTTGGCTCACGTTCAAACATTTGAAACACAAAATCACGATAAGATCTGGACTATTAGATCACATAGGGATGTGGACCGTTGATCTAGATTATTTCAGATATCGGGAGTTAGAAGAGTCAACGTTGGTTCATGTTCAAGCATATGATATGCAAAATAGCGATAAGCCTTTTTGAATAGGCCCGTGGTCACAACCAATGGTCACATCAGCGAAAGAGAAGGGAAGGATATAGCATTGCTAGGATCCACCTCAGAGTTTCACGAGTTGGGAAAATCGAGGTGACTCGCATCTGATCACCTGAAACACAAAATCGTGAAATGACTCTTTGGTTAGCATAAGGTCACAACCAGTGGGCATGTGGAGAAACACGTCCAGTGATAGTTCGAGTAGGTAAAGTTCACGAGGAACATATTTGAAATATCAACAAGTCTCTGCATATTTAATCCAATGGTGTTGATTAATCGTCATTTTGAGCGAAGGGTGATCGTTTCACTTCACATACTATTGATCAATTATGATTCATTTAGCATAATTGAATCATAGTTCTTGGGTTTTTAGCGATTTGGTTTCTTGTGCGTTTCTTTGGATATTCAAAGTGTAACTAAATGGAAGGATTGTATAAAATCAATACGTCGTGACTGATTTAAGTTGGTTGTTCTCACTAGAAAAATGAGTTGAATTGGGAGAAAGGAAAATCACAGTATGCACAGTGTGATATCAAACTCAGAGATGAGAAACGAAAGTTGAACATAATAGAAAAGGTGAAGAGAGCATAATGTACACATACCAAAGAGCATGAGAGGAACATAGAAGGAACAGATATAAAGAGATAGCAAGTCAAGCCAAGTATGAACAGAACAGAAGAATAATGAAGCAGAGAAGAATTGCAGAATAGAGAAGAAGTGGTAAGAATTGATATATATGTATTGTTGGTTAATCAATCATTTATTTATAATCAAGGAGGTAGGAAGGTGCTAGGGAGGACTGAAGTCCTCTATTATTCAAGTTGTTCTTGAATACTAGAATTTGTAGCTTTCATCTAGTTGTGGCTAGAAAATAGGGTGGCAGGGTGGTGCCTGGGAAAACACAAAGTTTTATCTATGAAATTTGGTGCTTGTATAAGTGGAAGTAGGTGCTTCCATCTAATTGGTGTTGGAACACTCAGGGAGTTGGTGCTTCCTTCTAGTGGGTTCTAGAGAAACCAGAGAGTTGGTGCTCTCGTCAAGTTACAGCTTGTAAAACAGAGGTGGTAGCCTCATTTTGAGTTGGTTCTCAAAGATAGATGATGTACAGAACATAAAAGACTACTTATCATTCAAAGAAGAAGAGGTTTTCTCCCTTTATGGGTTTCGTCGTGAAAATTTGTCTCTGTGTATATCATATGTGTGATTGATGGTTATTATTTTTGTTGTTCATATCTTGTATAATCTTGATGGTCACTTGGTGAAGTTTAAAAAATGTTTTAATAAACATAATATTGTTTAAGCACAATAACAACTGATTCACCGCCCCTCTCAGTTGTCGTAGTAATGTCAACAATTGGTATCAGAGCGGGTTCCTTTTATTTAAAGGTAGATTTGTAAGCTTAAACATGACAAGTCATGAAGGGACTTCAGCCAATAAGCCTCCTCTATTTGATGGAACAAATTTTGCCTTCTGGAATCTTAGAATGAGAACCTACATAATGGCCTTAGGTGCTGGTGTTTGGGATGTAGTAGAGACTGGATATATAAAGCCTATTGTGCTAGCTTCCAAAGATGATAAGTTATAATTTAGCTTCAATGCTAAGGCAATGAATGCTAACTTGAATGGACTTGTTGAAGCTGAGTTTGTAAAGGTGTTTCATATTGAATCTACCAAAGCAATGTGAGATAAACTTATTAGCATTTATGAAGGAAATGAGAAAGTAAAAGATGCCAAACGTTAAACATGTACATTGAAATTTGAAAAAATAAAGATGAATGAGGATGAAACAGTTAGTAAGTATTTTTTAAGAGTTGAAAATATTGTGAAGTCCATGAAGGGTCTTGGTGAGAAGATTGAAGATGTATTTTTAGTTCAAAAGATTTTAAGATCTCTGCTTGATAGATTTAATCCAAAAGTTTCTACAATGGAAGAGATAAATGATCTTAAAACTTTGTCTATTGATCAAATCCTAGGAACTTTAAATGCATATGAAATGAGAGTTAACAAATATAAATCCATCACTAGAGAAGAATCTTTTAAAGCAGACAAGAATACTGATTCAGAATTAGATGATATTGAGGCAAAATCTGTGAGAAGGTTAAAGAAAGGATCAAGCAAATACCAAGGCAAGTTTCCCTTCAAATGTTTTAACTGTGGTAAGATAGGTCATTTTTCATCAAAGTTTCCTCACAAGAAAAATGATCAGAACTCTGATGATGAAAAGAAATACAAATTTAAGAAATATAGTAAAAAGAAAAGTTTATGTGCAAACAATGACGATTCCTCAGAAGACATAGATAATGATTCATCCTACAAAGACAAAGTGAATGATTTTATGCTTATGGCTATGGGATATCTTGATTATGAACACAAAGGAGGTGACATGAATGATGAAGAAGATGTAGTGGATATGGAAGGTGAATTAATCAATGCTTTGGAAGAAATTGACAGACTCAGATTTAAGAAGATAAAACAAAAATAGTTGTTGATGCAGTTTGAAAAGAATGGTAAAAAACCTAATGAAGACTTTGCCTTGCTAAAAGTGGAGTTAGAAGAGACAAAGAAAATAGAGGACATTCTAAAACAACAATTATCAAAGAAGAAAGTGAGATGTGAAGCTTTTGAAGAAGAAATAGTAAAAATCAGAAAAGAGATGGATAATTTTAAGGCATTGTATCAGCAAAATATGTCAAGTATTAAAGCCTCATAAGGGTTAACCTCCATTCTAAATCAGAAAAGGAATCCAATGTTGAAATATGGATTATGTTATGAAGAAGGATCAATTAGTGATCTACCAAGTAACACATTATCCATCAAGTTTGTCAAATCTACAATCTTTGACAACAACCACTCTGCATAAACAAAGAAAGATAATCATGCGCCAAGGAGAAACGAAAGAAAAAGTACCAGAACTGAATCTATAGATCAAATAAATAACACAAACAAACCTTCTTCTCAAAGAAATCATAAGCATGGAATAAATCAAAGAAGACAAACAGTTTCCAGGTAAAAAAAATTTTATATGGATATTTTTTTTTTTTGTTTTGACTTTGGTCACAAAGATGTAAATTGTTCTTTAAGATTTAGATATGAGCATTCAAGATACTCAAGGAATAATTATATTCCACAACAAAGATCAAGACAACCAAGTAACAAACAATCACCGACTACAAATCATGTGATGGCTGGGAAAAAGACGTAGGTTAAGCATAACAACAGTTATGAGAATAACAATAGTTATGATATGTTATTCAGTGAACCAAAATGTTACATCTGTCATAATTTTGGACATAAAGTTGTAGACTGTCGCTTAAGGAACTATAAGCCAAATTTGAATTTCACTGTTGAAAAATTTCAAGGTTTGTAAGAAGAAAGAAGATGACAAGTGTGGATTAGTGTTATCAACCCAAAGACAAAATAATTTGTGGTATATTGAAAGTGGATGCTCCAAACATATGACTGGATACAAAAGTAATCTTCTATCTCTAAGTGAAATCAAATAAGGGAATGTAACTTTTGGAAATGATGCACCAAGAAAAATAAAAGGTAAAGGAATGGTAAGTCTGAGTAATGGAAAAGGAAAAGCTCAAGATGTGTTGTTTGTAGACGGTCTGAAAAATAATCTACTTAGTTTCAGTCATGTTTGTGACAGATGATGTGAAGTTGTTTTTACTTCTAATTATTGTAGAATAAAATCTGTGAATTCAGGACAACTGGTTACAAAAGGCATAAGAACATAAAACAATGTTTATGTGTTAAAAGAAGAAAAATAAAAATGTCACTTAAGCAAGTATGATGAAAATTGGTTATGGCATAGGAGACTTGGACACCTAAATTTTGATCATATAATCAATATTAGAAACAGTGGGGAAGTAAAAGATCTTCCAAAGATATCAAAGCCATATGATTCTGTTTGTAAACCTTGCTAAATAGGAAAACTTACTTGGACACAGTTCAAATCTAAGAACTTTCCTTCAATAGAAAAACCTTTCCAGTTAGTACATATGGATATATGTCGACCATCATGGAAAGAAGGTACAAGAAAATAAAACCATTTCATGTTGATTATTGATGATTATTCTAGACTAACATGGGTTTCCTTTTTGAAGGAAAAATTTGAAGCATTCGAAAAATTCAAAGTGTTTAAGGCTCTGATTGAGAATCAAAAAGGAATAAGATTGAAGGCAGTAAGGTCTGATAGAGGAGGAGAGTTTAATTCATGGAACTTCAAATATTTCTGTGATAAACATAGGATCAAAAGAGAGTACACTATTCCAAGGACTCCACAACAAAATGGAGTAGTTGAGAGGCAAAATAGATCAATTCAGCAAATGGCAAGATCAATGACGAATGAAAGGAATATTACTCAAACATATTGGGTAGAGGAAATTCATATAGTTGTACATATTCTTAACAAAGATCATCTTAGGCCACACAGTGACAAGACTCCTTATGAACTATGGTTTCGAAGACCTGCCTCAATCAAGCATTTTAAAGTCTTTGGGAGTAAGTGTTATATCAAGAATAATGATGAAAATATTGGAAAATATGATGACAAGGCTGATGAAGGTATCTTCTAAGGTTATGCTACAAACAGTAAAGGATACAGATGCTATAATAAGAGGTTGCATAAATTGGTTTATTGTATTGACATAAAAATTGATGAAGAAATCCTGATACAAAATGTAAGCAGTGTTGAATCAACTACAGAAGATATAGTTGAAGTTGAAGATGAACAGGTCCAAGGATCAGAAAGAGAAGACTCTGAATATGGTGAAGATACAAATACTCAGGCAGACTCAACTACGCAAACATAAACAAAACCACCTATCATAATTGTTAGAAATAATCATCCTAAAAATCAGATAATTGGTGATATGAATAAAGGAGTTCAAACAAGAAGGAAATTGATTAAAGACTCAGAACAATCTCAGGTTTCTTTCCTATCAATGATTGAACCTAAAACTTTTGATGAATCCAACAAGCATGATGATTGGATTAAATCTATGATTGAATAGCTTGATCAAATTGAGAAGAACAATACTTGGGAGCTTGTTCCTAGACTTGAAAAAGAGAATGTAATAGGCTCCAAATGGGTCTTCAAGAATAAAATGAATGAAAAAGGACAAATTGTTAGGAATAAATACAGATTGGTCTGTAAAGGGTATGCACAAGTTGAAGGACAAGATTTTGATGAAACCTTTCCTCCAGTGGCAAGATTGGAAGCCATCAGGATGTTTCTTTCATATTCATGTCATAAGAACTTTAAAGTATATTAGATGGATGTTAAGTCAACATTTCTCAATGGAGATCTAGAAGAATAAGTATATATGGAACAACCTGAAGGATTTTCACTGACAGATAATCCTGACTATGTCTACAAGCTAAAGAAGGATTTATGTGGACTGAAACAAGCACCACAAGCTTGGTATTATAGATTGGATAAATTTTTACAAGACAAAGGGTTCAGGAAAGGTATTGTTGACAACAATCTATATATTAAGTTTGAAGGTGATGATCTATTAGTTGTTTTGGTTTATGTGGATGGCATTATTTTTGGCTATACTAATGACTCTTTTGTTCAGTGGTTTGCTAATTCTATGCAAACAAAGTTTCAGATGTCCATGATAGGAGAACTATCATATTTTCTTGGTTTACAAGTAAATCAGAGTTCTACAGGAATATTTATTTCTCAAGAAAAATATTTGATAGAGATGTTGGAAAAGTTCCATATGTAAGATTCCTCTCCTATTATTACACCTATGGTGGTTGGTTTCAATCTCAGTAAAGATGATATTTCACCTAATGTTGATCAAAGAACATATCGATCAATGATAGGCAGTCTTATGTACATCACAACATCTCGTCTTGATATAATGTAAGCTGTTGGAATGGTAGGTCGTTATCAATCTGCTCCCAAACAAAGTCATTTAGTAGTTGTCAAAAGGATATTCAAATACTTGAAGGGAATAATGACTAATGGTCTGTGGTATCCAAGAAATCATAATTTTCAGTTAACTTCTTATTCAGATGTTGATTGGGAAAATTGTGTGGATGAGAGAAAGAGCACCAGTGGAGGTGCATTCTTCCTGGGTGACTTGTTAGTAGCATGGCTTAGTAAGAAACGAGGATCTATTTCTTTATCAACTACAAAGGAAGAGTACATTGTTGTTGCTACTTGTTGCACTCAATTATTATGGATGATACAAAATCTTGTAGATTTGAAGGTAAATTATACTAATCCCATTCCAATTCATTGTGATAACACCAGTGCCATTAGTGTCTCCAAGAATCTTGTACTTCATTCAAAGACTAAGCATACACCAATCAAATACCATTTTCTCAGAGAACAGGTTACAAACAGAGTTGTTTAGTTGAATTATATTCCTTCCACAGAACAAATAGTTGATATCTTCACTAAACCATTAGCAGCGACACCATTTGAATATATTCATCAGAAGTTGGGGATCATATCTTATTTCATCTAATTTGTTCACCTTGTCAGGGGGAGTACTTATTGAATATATGTTGTATTTTTGGTGATTTTTTCTCTGGTTATTTATTTCATATTCGAAAAGTATTGTCACAACTCAAGGGGAGGATTTGTATTGATGTCAAAGCGGGTGAAAAGTTGTGGAAGTTCTGGTTAATTTTCTAGATGCTACAGTTGGAGAAAAAAGAAAAATAGTTCAAGGTGCAGCCTTTGAAGGTTGCCATCAATGCCAAAGGGGGAGATTGTTGGCATGTTTTTCAAGAAAATAATGTGTTTGTCATTGATGGAAAGAACAATAGTGATGACATTCATAAGATTGATGGAAATAACAACAGTATCGATGGTATGATTACAGGAAAGAAATGCAGGAATAAGGAAAGTGACAATGATGGCAAATAGAGAAAGCATAAGCTCAAGTGAAGAAGCAAAACAATAAGCAAAGATCATAGCTCAAAAGAGATAGTGCTTTGTGATTTCCAAAAGTGCAGCCGAGGTCAAAGAGAAAGACTCATAGAGAAAAGGTCGAGACCTTTGAACACTTAGAAAATATTCTAAGTCAGAGAGATGAGAAAGCTCAGGAGGAAGAATGACATTGGTCATTAGATCACCAATCCCAACTACCCGATGACTGTTAGATCAATGCCCAATGACCAGAGGAAGCACAGAAGAGAAGTACAGATCTGATTTGTTGGATCCGAGAGACGAGGTCCAATAGTCGTCGGATCCAATATAACTGCGAAGAGGATAATGGGCGAGAGCCATCCTCCAATTCTATGAAATGCGAAATCATGATGAGATCTGAGTTGTTGAATCCAGAGGACACATGCTGAGAGATCAACATTTTGTTGACTAAAGAGTCAAAGGAAGGAGGTGCTCTAGCCTTTGAGGTTGTGAAATGGGAAATCACGATAAGATATGGACTGTTAGATCACAGAGGTTTGTGAACCGTTGATCTAGAGTATTTCAGATATCAGGAGTTAGAAGAGTTAGGGTTGGCTCATGTTCAAACATCCAAAATGAAAAATCACGATACAATCTGAACCATTAGATCACAGAGGGTTGTGGACCATTGATCTAGAGTATTTCAAATATCAGGAGTTAGAAGAGTCAGGGTTGGCTCACATTCAAACTGTTAATATTATGGTAGCTGCGGGAGGCATTTACCTCCACGTGTGAACCTGACAAGAATAGAAGACTCTGAAAAGCAAGAGAAAACCCTAATGAGTTGGATAATAACCCTAGAAGTCTTGTCGGCTCAAGAAGATAATTTATATTAGGTTATTAGCCTCCAAGAGAAGAAGTCAGCCAGAATTAATAATAATATACTGAACAGACACATATCCAGAAGGGGAAGTCGGCCCCAGCAAATCTGGCAGAACTAGTATAAATAAAGGGTGTCAGTTCTCATTTGACAGCATCTTAGGGTTGCAGTTCCCAGTTTGGTGCACACTGCAGTTCCTAGTCTGGTGTGCACATGTGGAGAAGAGCTGCAGATGCAGCTGCAACAACAACAAGTTTTCAGTATTGGCTTGAATATCTCTTGGCTAGGGTTTGGACTATCTGATCATCTTTTTGTGATGCACTATCCTCGAGGAAAGATGCACTACCCCTTGTTTGGCTATCTAGCCTAGGGTTTCCGTCTGGAGGAATTCTCAGTCAAGGTTAAGGTGCTCGAAGGGTGGCTTCGGCCTATGGTTGGGTGATGAGGGTATCGTCAATGGTAAAACGAGCACACCATCTCCTATATTCTAACAGGTTATGGGCCCACACCTCCTTCAGTCAGTCTAAGCACTGGAAGGAAACATAGCCACTAGGATATTGAGCTCATTGAGGAACTATTGCTAGGGTTACTAGCATAAGCAACTTCGAGGACACTACCGCTAGGGTTACTAGCAGGAGCAGTTGCAGAAACCCTAATCCTCTTGTTGAGGCACCTTAAGTGAATGGATTGACCTAGTCTTTGGACATATCAGTGCGCCCTAGCCTAGCACATCTCCAGACACTCTCAGAAGGCCAAGACGTGAAGTTTGGATTTTTGATCAAATCTAGGGTTTGACCAAGTCAAGCAGTCATGACGAACTCTATGAAGTCTTAGAATAAGTTAGATGGAGCCTCTAACTTCAGAGCATGGAAGACAAGGATTGACCTCATCCTTACTAAGAATAAAGTGCTTTGTGAAAGGAAAGATCGCGAAGCCAGAGTTTGAAGAAGGAGAAGAGAAGGAACCACAGAACGTTGCAGCTATTGAGAAGTTCAAAGATGTTTACATCAATGCCATGAGTATCATAGTGGATTCTATAAAAGACCACTTGATACTCTACATCTCCCCTCTTGAATCATCGAAGAAGATGTACGATGCCCTAACAAATATCTTCTTAGTCAGAAACATTGGACAAGTTATGAGTCTGAAGAATGAGCTCTGTGACATGAAGATGAATGAGGATGACAACATAACATCATACTTTGTAATGATATCCCAGTTAAGAGACCAACTACAAACTATTGAAGAGATCACTTCATAGAAGGAATTGGTGAACATAGTACTCAATGGTCTTCCCAAGACATGGGATACATTTGCTGCAAGCATGAACACAAGAAAGGAGTACTCGACATTTGAAGAACTTTGGACTTGTTGTGCTCAAGAAGAGTCAAAGATCAATGCAAAAGAGAAACCCCAAAAGAAGTATGACGATCAAGCTTTCACAAAAAGATTCAAGAACTTCAGGAACAAAAGGAATTTTGGTTCAAGGAGGAATCCAAATCAAGAGAAAGACATTTCAGAAGTGCAATGCTTCAACTGTCGAAAGTATGGTCACTACAAGAATCATTTTCCCGAGCTAAAGAAAAGGAAAGAGAAACACGAAGCATCGATTGCCGAATAAAAGGAACCTACAAAGAAGACTAAGGAGGATGGAAGAGACTTCTTATTCTAAAAAGGTAACAACACACTTCTTATTTCCTGTACATATCTTGGTTGCATCGTCTCTGTACATATCTTGTATATCTATCTCTTAGAAAGATAAAATGTTCCAAGAAGAACTATATCCATGGAAGAACAACAAAATAAGGATTACTATACAAGAAAAGATGAAATATATCTATTACAAGATAAGTCAAAATCAGAATCAATCTTGAAGAGACTTAGAAGAAGCAAAGACAGAAAGAAGTCAGCAATCGAGAAGAAATTGGATCAATTTTGCAAATGGATCAATTTTTCAAACACAACTTACATATAAATAACACATTCAAGATGCATATAAACAACAACAAATAATAGTGAACAAAAAACACATAACACAACAAATGATAAAGGAGTTCACCCCTCTCTTGGGCTACATCTCCTGGTCCAGCTTCCAATGGATCTTTTGTATTATTTGATCAAAGTGATAAAATATGGGCTTTTCAATGCTCAAAATTCCAAAATGATGGCTCCAATGGCTTCAGAACATCCAAAAACCCCTAGCTGGGATTTTTTGGCACCTCATTTGGACAAAAATTGAAGAAGATAGGCTTCCTGGAAGTTCCCCTTCAAACTTGTTGTCTCTGGATCGCCAAAATGCACCTCTGCCTCCTCAACCTAGCCCCGATGCGCATATTTGTGTGAAAAGTTAGCATCGGGCACAACCGCAAAACGGTGCGAACTGTAGGACGGTTAGGGTGCACCCAGCCCCTAACCGCCAAGTCCATGGGCATGTGAGGCACCATATGACCGCGCGCATATACACAAAGGGGCTACGTTTTAAAACATATGGTAAATGGTTTGGAACGCGCGTCATGCCAGTGGTTACATTGAAACATATATGACCGGGGGTCGTGGCTAAGCCCCGACCCGAACTGCGCCCCATATCAAAACTATATCAATTCAAATAAATTCTTTAACATATATATAATAAGAAACACACGGTGGGGCGCCAGTTGGGTGGCCCTTCCCAAGGCTCTTCCCCTACCTAGAGGTTGTGGGGTCGAGTCCATCTGACTACATATTTTTTAGACCATAGCCAAGGTGACACGTGGCGGCCATTGATTGGGCCACGTTTCATCATTCCATTCGCCACCAATGCCATGTGTCAAGAAATGGTTCGTCGTCCAACTACCAACCAACACCTGCCACATGTCATACAGACCTGCCAACTCAGCCCTGCCATGTGTCGTATGGCCCTACCACGTCAGCATCCGTACGGGCTGTACGGACTATACAGTCAACACATTTTTTTTGCCTGTTTGACGATTTGAACAAAATGTGATATCTCTCTCATCTGACGTCCGTTTGAACCCAAACAAGTTGTGTTGGGTTCGTGAAGATGAGGCCTACACTCCCATTCGATTTGAGGTGATTCCAAGCACTTTGAATTTTGAGCAAAATTTGATCCCCTAGATCACACCTCCCCATTAGAAAGTTTTTGGACCTCCAAAAGACTATTTTCAGTCTATTTGAAGATGAGGGTATAGTTCCCTCACCTTTCCAATCTCAATCCACTTGGCTTTGCTTGGATTTGTGCCTTTAAGACCAACT
>JZKD02S2016167.1:426357-437681 GCA_000966675.3 Picea glauca
GTTAGTGTGTGGACTTTTATAACTTTTCTTATTCTTACAAATTAGCAGTTAAAACATATTTGAACAGATTAAGAACAACCAAATAATAATCAAAATGGACACAGAATATACCAGATGTTTGTATATAATTTATATGAATATATGTGAATATAATAATAAGGATTTTCCCAGCACCAACTAATTTGTTTCAACACCAACTGAAGTAAGGAGCACCAATTCCTCGGAGAGCACCAACTCTCAAGAAAGACCCAACTTGCCAATAGAACACATTCTATCCAACTAGAGTTCAACCAACTCTAGTAGCATTGATTCATTAATGAATCAATTATGTTTCATGATCAGAGGTATACAGTCAACGCTCATCACGACACTTCATCCTCTGTCTGAAATTCACGTCTTCTTCACTTTTATATTTCCTCTGATATTCGCACCTTCTATCACTTCTTCTTCTCTCTGATATTCGCACGGATCTCAGGTCTGTATCCCCTTCATTTTTCCTGCAGGTTTCTCTTTCTTAGCGAGCCTATCTCTTCACAATCCTTTCTACTTTGTCCTCTTGCGCACTTACTTAGTGAACCAAATACAATTGTATTTATATTTGCTGATGCTCAAAACTTGTCTAAGTTATTGATCTGACTTGTGAAACAAGTTATAACTAACTTGTTTATTTACAACGACTTTTGGGACCACCAGAGTTCATCGTTCCGGGTCTTCAACTTTACACCTGGCATCCCCTTTACTTTTGTAAATCGATCACATTCATGGATCAATTTCCTTCGTCTTTGTGATACCATAAATAGGTGCTTCCTTCAAGCCATGTTCTTATTATCATAGGTGTAAACCACAGGCTTATCAAGTTAAGCGATGCACTACATTATACCCTTTAAGTATATTTACCATATGACCAATGGGGGTGACCTCACCTGAGGCAAGACGAGAGCTTGAGCACTTATCACATCAATGGTCACAATCCAATATTCTGATGAGATGGACGGCTGACGGAACTTCGGGACTTCACTCCTTGGGTCTTCGTGACTTCCAACCTTTCAAAACTCTTGAATACGATATCTTCAAATAGATCGGACAGTTCACATTTATATCACGGAACCAGATCAATGGTCATGTACGATATTTGGACCTATAATTCATTTCTTAATCAAATGGCCAGGACTTAATCAAGCAATGAGTTGGATGGTCATCGTTTACTCCGTGACTTTGTCTATTATGCTTAGGCTATCCTTCCATAGTATTTTGATCAATAGTTGAGAGTTCAACCGAACATTAGATCGATGACCGATATCTCTTTCGGGTCTCTAGACTTTGGATATTTCGAGTCCCAACCCGTTCTTTCCTCTGTACGTCAATCTTCCGAAGCTGCCAATACGTTGATGCGTGTCCCTTTATCAATCAATGGCCAATATCCTTTCGCGTCTCCAGGCTTCAAAATTCAAATCTCAACTCTTTCTTTCTTTCGGAGTAATCACTTCCCGATTCAATCATAAATCAGTGGAGACCGCTTGCTGTTGGTTAACATCTTCACTTATACTATCCTTCCATTGAAGTAGATCGATGGTCAAGAATGCTCCCAAAGTGATCTTTAGATCAGACGTCTTGTGTCACCTTTGGGTCATCGACATTCGAGACTTCAGGAATTTGGGCGAGTGCTGGTGGTAAAACTCTCGAAGAAAAACTTCTGGAGTGACGTAACTTACTTGCGTCAATTGATGACATGTCACGAGCCGAGTAGTTTCCATGTGTCACTCAGATTCATGATTTGCATGAACATGAAATGCAGATTTAGACTTGACACTTGTCATTCTCTGGCTGTGCCTCGTGGCCATGCTGATGTAGATTGTTGACATGTTCTACCACCATTTCTTACTGACGTCGACATATATCTCCCGATGTGACACATGTTCATCTCCTTGATCTAATGGTCAGGATATTATCCTAAGGGTATCTCATATCGACAGATGAGAGTAGCTTCAGACCTTCGTCCATCGGGACTTTTGACGTTCGTTCGTGATAAAAATATCGAATCAACTCTCTCGGAGTGATGTAACTTTCTTACGTCACTTGCTCACATGGCACGAGCCAATTTCCTCTTGACACATGTCATCATCTGATTATGCCATGTGTGTTTATTGGCGTGGTCTATTGACATGGTTTTCCACATGCCTTTTTCTGATGTTGTCTACTAATGTAGTCTGCTGATGTAGTCTATGGACGTCGTCTACGATATGCCCTATTGTTGATGTGGACTAATGACCAAGAACCCTGATCCAATGGTCCTCTTATATCCTCCAAATCCGATGGTATTTCACATCTCAAATTTTTTGGAGCGTAACATCCTCGCAACATTAGATCTGAACTAAATGTCATTTGTCGATCATGAACTTAGATAGAAAGCTCGATCTGTCAGTGATGCATCTCTTCTATCTTATCCTTTCATTCCACTTAGAATGATCCAATGACTGACGAAAGTTCACATGAATGAGATATCAGATCTTACCTCGCTTATCCTATCCTTCCACTCAAAAATGATTCGACGGCTGATGAGAATTCGGATTTGATCCGACGGCTGGCGGGTATTTGGTCAATCGAATTCTCAATCATTTTGCCTCGCTTATCCTATCCTTCCACCCAAAAATTGATCCAACAGTTGTGAATATTCTCGGGGCAAATCCACGATCAAGGATGATTGTGGAACCACAACTTGCGAGTGATTTAACTCGTCACCCAAACTCCGTAATTTGAAGTTGCGCATTGTTGGTGATTCAACCACAATCGTCGATTTTCGAAGCTATAACATTAGATGGTCTTGACTAATTGTGGGATTTGAACTAGAATGATATTTAATTTTGCTTTCGATCTCCGCAATTCATCCCTGTCGTTGATCTGACAATTGTGGATCCAACGGTCAAGACTTAATCTAACTTAATCTCATTTTTTGTTGGATCAACCACAGTCGTAGATATTTGAAGATATGGGATCTGACGATCTAGACAGATTGCGGGATTGTAACTGGTAAGTATTTTAATTTTGATTTCGCTTCTCGTAATTCATCCTTGTCGTTGATCTGACTTGCAGATGGATGGTCATGATCCTCCAACAATCCTTAAGCCCACATTCATTCATATGACCGATGTTTGTTATATTTAGACGATCAACATGGTCAACCTTGATTGGATGGTTGTTAAGGATTCTCNAGTAACTTCTGCAATCAAATCCACTGTCACATGAATTTCCAAGGGACAAACCTTTTTCTTGCCACTCTTGTAGTTCTGCACAAAATCTCTAGAGACCTCCATGTGATTTCCTTCTAGTTTATTACAGAATCTCTAGCACCCCATGCGCTTGAATGAGTCCACATGGTTAGGATTTTTCTCAATCTGAGTGCTCTCAATAGGCTTGAATTTGAACAGAGAACCTGACCTCTTCCTACGAATAGGATCCTTTCTTGGAGGCATCGTTGTATGGACACCTGTTATGAACAATTATGCACAGATATAATTAGAAGAAAATCAAGATCGAACAACTGTGCTTGCAAACCTTGATAACTCCTTTGATGATGAGTTGCAATTGTAGAAGAGGCCCTCATTGCATCGATGATGGTCTGAGAACTCTGAAAACACCTTCTGTATATAGATTTTACCTTGGAACTTTTCAAAATTCAAAACTGGGTTTTCCCCCCGAATTGTTAGTGTGCCCTATTTCGAAATGATGATTTGTGCCGACAACAATGGCTGAGTTGGTAGTGCTTTCAGTACAAAAGTACCCAGATACACTACAAACTCATAATCATTAAGAATAATGATAGATAGAAAGTTAAATCGTGATTTGAAAGACAAATGATGACTCAGTATGGACAAAAACCGACTTACATGACCCATGACTCATCTTTACGAAAAAAATGACTTATCTATTGCCCAATATAACCTAGTGTTATCACATATAGTTGTCAAGGGTCGTAGGTATGTGTCGAATATAGTCGAGTCTATGCCCTTGCCCTATATTTCTCTGTTTCATAGGCCATGTCTTTAATTTTTTTCCTTTCAGCCAACAAAGTCGTTTTTTTTTTGCCCTTTTCTGTTTGCGAACTCATCACCTTTGCCTCTATCATTAGTCCCCATGTTTTCCCAAGCTCTCTACCAGACACCCAAGTATTTGATTACACAGGTTGCATCCATGAACACAAAGCGCAACTTTCTTAGCAGTCTATTTTGGGATTGAAGCATAAGCAGAAGGCATTTTTTATATTTCAGCAGCGGAGATTCCAAGAACAGTCTAGATCAGCAGCTCACGGGCATTCAGGAGTGAAAACTTGAACAGAGTATAGCACTAGAGAAAAAGGCCCTGAAGTGGATACGGACCATTGATCTTAAAGAGCACAGATGGCAGTCGATCCAAGCCTTCGGTGAAATGAGATTCGAGAGATTTGAAATGAGAAGTGATTCGAAGTCCCAAAGTGTTGAAGCGCCCGAAGTCCTGAAGTGGCCGAAGTGTCGAAGTGCTCGAATTCTAGAAGTGGCCAAAGTGCCCAAAGTGTCGAAGTACCTAAAGTGTCGAATTTCTCGAAGGCCCGAAGTGAATCTAAGTCGTTGATTAGCAATAACCATGTGTCATTAGATCCATAGCTCGGGGTAAAAGCATAAAAGGTAAGCAAGATTTGAGTTTTGATTTTCCAGGAGCCTAGAGACCCGAAGTGCATCTCAGTTGTCCAAATCGAGGAGACACACATCGTCATATATGTCTCTAGGAGTTTTACTTCGGTAATTTTAAAATGAGAAAAGCGCTAAGGTCCCGAAGGCCCAAAGTCTCGAAGTCTCAAAGAGCCCGAAGTCTCGAAGTGCCCGAAGTGTCGAAGTGGCCGAAGGCCCTAAGTGAATTTGAGTCATTGATCAGCAATAGCCATGTGTTGCAAGATCCATAGCTCTAGGTGATTTGATTTTTTATTTTCCCAGAGCTCGGAGACCCGAAGTGGATCTAGGTCGTCCAAATTCAGGAGCCACACGTCATCAGATATGTCACTATGGGAGTTTTACTTTGAGAGTTTTAAAATGAGAAAAGCACCAAGGTCCCGAAGTCTCGAAGTCCCAAAGCACTCGAAGTCCCAAAGTGGCTGAAGTGTCGAAGTGCTCGAAGTGATGAAGTGGCTGAAGGCCCGAAGTGAATCTGAGTCGTTGATCAATAATAGCCACGTGTCATCATATCCATATCTTTGGGTAAAAGCATAGAAGGTAAGAAAGATTTGAGTTTTTATTTTCCCAGAGATCGGAGTCCCGAAGTGGATCTCGGTTGTCCAAATCCAGGAGCCACGCATCATCATATCCCTATCTCTAGTGAATTTGCTTGGGGAAAATAAAGTTTTACTATTGAGAAGTCTGAAGCCCAGATCCACGAAGGGATCTCAACCGTCGATCTTAGGGGGGCCACCCATCATCCAATCTATGACTCTGGGTAAAAGTAGCTGAAGGCAGAGGAAGTTTGAGATTTGACTTTCCTGGAGTCTAGAGGCCCGAAGTAATTCTCGATCATTCGATTCAAGAAGACACGCGTCATTAGATCACCAAATCAGGGTAAAATCACATAGAGGAGCCAAAGTAAAAGGAGCTAGCACCTGAGCCCTGGAAAACCAAGTTTGTGGCAGTCGTTGGCATAGATATGTGGCATCTGTCTAGTGCTGATACATGGCACTCATTTCAAGCATTTTAGACATGATTTCTTCCTATTTTCGAGTGACACATGTAACCTCTCCATCCGCGACATATCAGCATGGTGACATTAGGCCTCCACATCAAATAATCCTCCGCGATCTGTTATTGTTCAACACCAAAAGTAGTGCCCCATCCCAAGGCACACTTTTGGCAGATCCTAATGTTGGTGGGCGATTAATCTTGGCAGTGGTGCTAAATATAACAGGTACGCTCAGATCGCAAATCAGGACCATACCTATGACCACAGTCCATTATGGGGACACAACATGCTCGGATGATATTTTTCTTGAGCGGTATTGCAATGGAATCCATGGTATGGTGAAAATGCTACATGGCGAAATGTGATGGATTGCAGGACCAAAAGAGGTTTGAATCCAAACCGCTTTTGATGACCCTGAAATCTCATGTTTATATGGCACCCTATCCGAGAGAAGAAAGTGGTCATGTCCCTAGGAATTAAGTCTCGTTCAATCTCCGAGGAGGAAGTTAAATGAAAAAAGAGTTGGTGGTTGAAACCTCAAATCTCTCCATAAATGGAAGGCATGGAACACCCGACAATGGGGACTGAGACATTAGCTCATGGTACCCCTGTGGGTATATTTTCCTGCAAAACCCATGCCAATCTGAGCTCATGTCTGACATAGGGGTGCATGTTCAGTCTGACAGAAGAACTTGTTGTTGAACATACCGCCCACACTAAGTGGGGGGGGGTGAGTTAGTGTGTGGACTTTTATAACTTTTCTTATTCTTACAAATTAGCAGTTAAAACATATTTGAACGGATTAAGAACAACCAAATAATAATCAAAATGGACACAAAATATATCAGATGTTTGTATATAATTTATATGAATATATGTGAATATAATAATAAGGATTTTCCTAGCACCAACTAATTTGTTTCAACACCAACTGAAGTAAGGAGCACCGATTCCTCGGAGAGCACCAACTCTCAGGAAAGACCCAACTTGCCGATAGAACACATTCTATCCAACTAGAGTTCAACCAACTCTAGTAGCATTGATTCATTAATGAATCAATTATGTTTCATGATCAGAGGTATACAGTCAATGCTCATCACGACACTTCATCCTCTGTCTGAAATTCACGTCTTCTTCACTTTTATATTTCCTTTGATATTTGCACCTTCTATCACTTCTTCTTCTCTCTGATATTCGCACGGATCTCAGGTCTGTATCCCCTTCATTTTTCCTGCAGGTTTCTCTTTCTTAGCGAGCCTATCTCTTCACAATCCTTTCTACTTTGTCCTCTTGCGCACTTACTTAGTGAACCAAATACAATTGTATTTATATTTGCTGATGCTCAAAACTTGTCTAAGTTATTGATCTGACTTGTGAAACAAGTTATAACTAACTTGTTTATTTACAACGACTTTTGGGACCACCAGAGTTCATCGTTCCGGGTCTTCAACTTTACACCTGGCATCCCCTTTACTTTTGTAAATCGATCACATTCATGGATCAATTTCCTTCGTCTTTGTGATACCATAAATAGGTGCTTCCTTCAAGCCATGTTCTTATTATCATAGGTGTAAACCACAGGCTTATCAAGTTAAGCGATGCACTACATTATACCCTTTAAGTATATTTACCATATGACCAATGGGGGTGACCTCACCTGAGGCAAGACGAGAGCTTGAGCACTTATCACATCAATGGTCACAATCCAATATTCTGATGAGATGGACGGCTGACGGAACTTCGGGACTTCACTCCTTGGGTCTTCGTGACTTCCAACCTTTCAAAACTCTTGAATACGATATCTTCAAATAGATCGGACAGTTCACATTTATATCACGGAACCAGATCAATGGTCATGTACGATATTTGGACCTATAATTCATTTCTTAATCAAATGGCCAGGACTTAATCAAGCAATGAGTTGGATGGTCATCGTTTACTCCGTGACTTTGTCTATTATGCTTAGGCTATCCTTCCATAGTATTTTGATCAATAGTTGAGAGTTCAACCGAACATTAGATCGATGACCGATATCTCTTTCGGGTCTCTAGACTTTGGATATTTCGAGTCCCAACCCGTTCTTTCCTCTGTACGTCAATCTTCCGAAGCTGCCAATACGTTGATGCGTGTCCCTTTATCAATCAATGGCCAATATCCTTTCGCGTCTCCAGGCTTCAAAATTCAAATCTCAACTCTTTCTTTCTTTCGGAGTAATCACTTCCCGATTCAATCATAAATCAGTGGAGACCGCTTGCTGTTGGTTAACATCTTCACTTATACTATCCTTCCATTGAAGTAGATCGATGGTCAAGAATGCTCCCAAAGTGATCTTTAGATCAGACGTCTTGTGTCACCTTTGGGTCATCGACATTCGAGACTTCAGGAATTTGGGCGAGTGCTGGTGGTAAAACTCTCGAAGAAAAACTTCTGGAGTGACGTAACTTACTTGCGTCAATTGATGACATGTCACGAGCCGAGTAGTTTCCATGTGTCACTCAGATTCATGATTTGCATGAACATGAAATGCAGATTTAGACTTGACACTTGTCATTCTCTGGCTGTGCCTCGTGGCCATGCTGATGTAGATTGTTGACATGTTCTACCACCATTTCTTACTGACGTCGACATATATCTCCCGATGTGACACATGTTCATCTCCTTGATCTAATGGTCAGGATATTATCCTAAGGGTATCTCATATCGACAGATGAGAGTAGCTTCAGACCTTCGTCCATCGGGACTTTTGACGTTCGTTCGTGATAAAAATATCGAATCAACTCTCTCGGAGTGATGTAACTTTCTTACGTCACTTGCTCACATGGCACGAGCCAATTTCCTCTTGACACATGTCATCATCTGATTATGCCATGTGTGTTTATTGGCGTGGTCTATTGACATGGTTTTCCACATGCCTTTTTCTGATGTTGTCTACTAATGTAGTCTGCTGATGTAGTCTATGGACGTCGTCTACGATATGCCCTATTGTTGATGTGGACTAATGACCAAGAACCCTGATCCAATGGTCCTCTTATATCCTCCAAATCCGATGGTATTTCACATCTCAAATTTTTTGGAGCGTAACATCCTCGCAACATTAGATCTGAACTAAATGTCATTTGTCGATCATGAACTTAGATAGAAAGCTCGATCTGTCAGTGATGCATCTCTTCTATCTTATCCTTTCATTCCACTTAGAATGATCCAATGACTGACGAAAGTTCACATGAATGAGATATCAGATCTTACCTCGCTTATCCTATCCTTCCACTCAAAAATGATTCGACGGCTGATGAGAATTCGGATTTGATCCGACGGCTGGCGGGTATTTGGTCAATCGAATTCTCAATCATTTTGCCTCGCTTATCCTATCCTTCCACCCAAAAATTGATCCAACAGTTGTGAATATTCTCGGGGCAAATCCACGATCAAGGATGATTGTGGAACCACAACTTGCGAGTGATTTAACTCGTCACCCAAACTCCGTAATTTGAAGTTGCGCATTGTTGGTGATTCAACCACAATCGTCGATTTTCGAAGCTATAACATTAGATGGTCTTGACTAATTGTGGGATTTGAACTAGAATGATATTTAATTTTGCTTTCGATCTCCGCAATTCATCCCTGTCGTTGATCTGACAATTGTGGATCCAACGGTCAAGACTTAATCTAACTTAATCTCATTTTTTGTTGGATCAACCACAGTCGTAGATATTTGAAGATATGGGATCTGACGATCTAGACAGATTGCGGGATTGTAACTGGTAAGTATTTTAATTTTGATTTCGCTTCTCGTAATTCATCCTTGTCGTTGATCTGACTTGCAGATGGATGGTCATGATCCTCCAACAATCCTTAAGCCCACATTCATTCATATGACCGATGTTTGTTATATTTAGACGATCAACATGGTCAACCTTGATTGGATGGTTGTTAAGGATTCTCACTCTTGATCGGACGRCTGCTGAWGCTTCTCACCCTGAGMTTTCATTTTTCCTTCTGAGCTTTGATCTCTTCATTTGCTAACCCTCCTGAGCTTTTATTATAGGATTGTTGATCCTATCACGATCAACAATAATCACAAATTTCTTCATTAATAACAAATCATCATTGTTAGTTCATCTCCRRTAGTTCATCAAATTTTGACATCAATGACAATATGTCCAACAATCTCCCCCTTTGTCATTGAGGGAAACACATGAACTTCATATACAAAAGTTCCCCAATGATGATGCTTTCCTCTTATGAGGTTTTGATGCTTTCCTCTTATGAAGTTTTCTCTCCCACTTTGACATCAATGGAAAAGGGTTTTTGTTCTCGTGGTAAAGCTTTGTATGTTATTGAACATAATCTAAACTTGGGTAACTCTTCCTATAGTCATGTTCTGCCTATCATAGCTGAATGAATCCCCTTGTCAATATGCTCTCTCTCTACTTCTGACTACTGTCCCTTTTGTTTCAGAAAAGGTACCTCTTCCTTACAAGGTTTCTTTCCCTGTTAATTTACTAACTCCTTGTCTCAGTTGATTGGGATTTTTGTGTTTCAGATGAGTAGTCTTCTTGATACAAATTTTTGTAGTGATCGAGTCTTTTCAAAACTTAATCTAATTACTTTCTTATTTACTAACCAAAAATTCCCTTGATTTTTTACTGACTGTTCTCCCCCTTTGTTTCTAAAAGGGTAGTGTTTTCTGACAAGGTTTCTCCTCTTTTTATATCTACAGGATGTCATGTACATCATTTTGTACATCAGAATGTTGCTTATGTGGATGTCGTTGTCCTACTGGAACAATGCACAATTGTAGCCCATCTTATTCAAGCAATTCTTGGATCTGCCCATTGATTCTCATTGGTCTCTAACCAGATGTATCTGTATTTATCCAAGATGCTTCTTTACTATAAATTTCTCTAAATTTGTCTAATGCTTCTTTTTGTAGCAATTAATTTCACTCATGTTCACTTGTTCAGTATTTGTTATCCACATATGTGTGTGTCTTGGTTTCTTGGACTTTTTTTTTTGATCTTCTATTACTGCAACTTCATTTTTCTTCCATGTTTCATCTACTCCTTTTGTCGTATTGTATGGAGAATTTCTCATTGATTGTTTTCTTGAGTTCCAAGAGTTATAGGCTTTGTGGCCATATCCATCACAACTATAACATCTCATAGTGTAACAATGTGAAACAATATGTCCAACATGATTGCAGTTCCAACATCTTATACTGTTGTTGAACCTACAAAATTGTTTTCTTCCATGATGCCTGCAATCCAAGGCTTTATGACCATATTCATTACAAGAAAAACAATAACTGTTAAAAACACTTTCATACCTTCTTTGATTCATCCATGAAGATGTCTCTCTTATAAACTTGCTTTGAGGTATATGAATAGCTTCTGGATGTCTGTTGTCATTGATGTCAACCCTTGAAGAAAGACCTGTAGCAAAAAGGTTTGGGTAATGGACCCAATATTGTTTGATGTAAATATGACTCATTATTGTTTTGTCATTGTTGATTAGAAGTAAATATGGATGAACTCCAAAGTGGTCCCCTTATGGTGAAATCCTTCACGGGAAGACGCTTTGTGGATTAAGAGAACCCATGCTTAATTGTGGAATAATGAGATGAAGGA
>JZKD02S2016167.1:447935-461111 GCA_000966675.3 Picea glauca
TTAAGTGATGCATTACATTCTTTCATTTAAGTCTCTTTACCATATGACCAACGATGGTGACCTCACGTGAGGCGAGATGAGTGCTTTAGTGATTATCACATCAATGGTCATGATCCAATATTATGATGAGATGGATGGATGACGGAACTTTGGGACTTCGCCTGTTGGGTCTTCATGACTTCTAACCTTTCAAAACTCCTGAATACAATATTTCTAAATAGATCGGATGATTCACATTTATATCACAGAACCAGATCAATGGTCATGTATGATCCTGGGACCTATACTTCATTGCTTAATCCAATGGCCAGGAATTAATCAAGCAATGAAATGGATGGCCTCTATTTACTCTGCAACTTTGTCTATTATGCTTACGTTATCCTTCCACTGTATTTTGATCAACGATTGAGAGTTCAACCCAACGGCATATCGAAGGTGAATATCTCCTTCGAGTCTCCAAGTTTCATATATTTCGAGTCTCAACCCGTTCTTTCCTCCATACGTCAATCTTCCGTAGCTGCCAATCCACTGACGCATGTCCCTTTCTCAATCAACAGTCGAGATCCTTTCACATCTCCAGGCGTTGGAATTCAAATATCAACCCTTTATTTCTTCTAGAGTGATCACCTACTGAGTCGGTCATAAAGCGGTGGAGACTGCTTGTTGTTGGTTAATTTTTGCACTTACACTATTCTTCCACCGAAGTAGATCAATGGTTGAGAATTCTCTCGAAGTGATCTTTAGGTCGAACATCTCGTGTCCACTTCGGGTCATTGGAATTAGGGACTTCAAGACTTTGGGTGAGTGTTTGTGTTAAAACGTCAGAAGAAAAACTCTCGGAGTGACCTAACTTACTTGTGTCACTTGATGACATGTCACGAGTTGAGAATCTGCCACGTGTCACTTAGATTCATGATTTGCACATACTTGAAATGTTGATTTCAACTTGACACTTGTCGTTCTCTGACTATCCAATGTGTCCTTGCTGACTTAGACTGCTGACATGTTCTACCATAGTTTCTTGCTGACATCAACGTAGATATCCCAATGTGACCCATGTTCATCTCCTTGATCTAATGGTTAGGATGGTATCCAAAGGGTATCTTAGATCGACGACCGAGAGAGATTTCGTACCTTTGTCCTTCGAGACTTCGGGACTTTCGACATTCGTCCATGATAAAACTCTCGAAGCAATTCTCCCGAAGTGACGTAACTTGCTTATGTCACTTATTGACATGGCACGAGCCAATTTCTTCTTGAAACATGTCATCATTCGATTATGCCATGTGTGTTTGTTGACGTGGTCTGTTGACATGGTCTTCCACATGTCTTTTGTTGACGTTGTCTACTGATGTATTATACTGATGTGGTCTACCATATTCCCTTTTAATGTTGTGGTCTACTGACCAACAACCCTGATATAATAGTCCTCGTATATCCTCTAAATCCAACGATCCTTATTCATTTCGGATTTTCGGGCTTCGGGTATTTCACATCTAAAAATTTTCAAAGTGTAACCTCCTTGCAACTTTAGATCCGAACTAAATGTTGTTCTTCAATCATGAACTTAGATCGATGACCTGATCTGTCATCGATGCAAATCGTCTATCTTATCCTTTCATTCCACTTAGAATGATCCAATGACTGATGGAAGTTCGCATGAATGAGATCTCAGATCTTACCTCGCTTATCCTATCCTTCCACTCAAAAATGATCTGACGACTCATGAGAATTCAAATTTGATCCTACGACTGGTGGGTATTCAGTCAATCGAATTCTCAATCGCTTTTCCCTACTTATCATGTCCTTCCCCTCAAAAAGTGATCCAACGGTTGTGAATATTCTCGAAGCAGATCCACAATCAAGGATGATTTTGGAACCACAACTTGCGAGTGATTTAACTCGTCACCCAAACTCCGCAATTTGAAGTTGCACATTGTTGGTGAGTCAACCACAATCATCAATTTTAGAAGCTATAGGATCAGATGGTCCTGACTAATTGTAGGATTGGAGCTAGTGTAATATTTAATTCTCCTTTCGATCTCTGCAATTCATCTCTGTCATTCATTTGTCGATTGCACTTCCGATGGCCAAGAATTAATACAACTTAATCTCATTGTTTGTTGGATCAACTGTAGTCGTAGATCTTTGAATCTATGAGATCTGACGATCTAGACATATTGCGGGATTGTAACTAAATAGTAGTTTAATTCTTCTTTCGCTCCTCGCAATTCATCCATGCTGTTGATCTGGCTTGTAGATCGACAGTCATGATCCTCCAACGATCGTTAAGCCCATAGTCACTCATATGACCAATGTATGTTATATTTAGATGATCAACACGATCATCCTTGATCAGACGGTTGCTAAGGCTTCTCACTCTTGATCGAATGGTTGTTGAATCTTCTCACCCTGAGCTTACATTTTTCCTTCCGAGCTTTGCTCTCTACGTTTGCTAACCCTCCTCATGTTTTATCATAGGATTGTTGATCCTATCGTGATCAACAATAATCATGAATTTCTTCATATTGTTCGCTTCTTTTGATATACTGTGCAATGATCTTTTCCTTCTGAGCTTTGATCTTCATACTGTTCACTCCTCCTCCTGAGCTTGCGCTTTCTATCTCTACATACTGTTTGACATCTTCTGCTAGCTGATATACTATTGACATCAATGACAATCTCATTTTTGGTAGTTCATCATTAATAACAAATCATCACTATTAGTTCATCTCTAGTAGTTCATCGATTGTTGACATCAATGACAAGATGTCCAACACTCACAGATGCAATGCTTTGAATGTAGTGATGAGATCACACTCCTGGTAGTGGCCAATTGTTTTGATTATAAATAAGTAGTTTTTATATTTTGTTAAAGGGGTCAACTGGTTGAGCAGAGATCCCTATTTTGTAATGTTTTGATGCGAGAATTGTTCTCTAGTTATGTATGAGATTTGAGACTTTCAGATTAATAGAATTCAACCTCTTTTCATCTCTTTGTAAAAATTGTGCTAAAACACTCATGCATGGAGGATCCAATCGAGGATTGTTATGTTGTTGTAATGTAGGTTTGATTGCAGTGGTATCGTGACCAGTTTTAGTGAGCTTCCTTGTGATATTTTCCCCTCTTACACTAAATGGCTCGGGAATGGAGGATCCAGTCGAGTTGTTGTAGCTGCATGGTGATGTAGGTTTGATCATTGTGTTGTCATGACTATGTTGTTTGGACATATTTCAGTGTTTTAAGCTTGATATTAAGAGTGATCTTGAGTCTAAGTTTTTCTTCTCCAAGTTGCTTGAAGGTCTGATGCCCATAGCAGTCTTTTCCACCTTTCTTACTAATTCTTCCCTCTGCTCACACTTAAACTCAATTCACTGAATGAACTTAGTTGTGGCCCTCACTTCCATTTGCATTTATTTTCCAGTTCTGTGTTGATCATCATTCATATATTGAGTTTTGTCCATTAACCTCCACTCATATAAAACCAACATCCACCAAAAACTCTAATGAGTACTAGGCTAATCCTCCCAGAATCTAAGGGTGACTCTCAGTGATAAAATTATTAAATGTTATCACATATATTTTTCAAGGGTCATAGGTATGTGTTGAATATACCTGAGTCTATGTCCTTGCACTATTTTTCTCTCTTTCAGAGGCCATGTCTTTACATTTTTCCCTTTCAGCTGGAAAAGCCATTTTTTGTTTTCCCCTTTCTATTTGAGCACTCAACTCGTTTTCCTCTATCATTGGTCCTCCTGTTTTCCCGAGCTCTCCACCAGTCACCCAAGTATTTTCTTACACAAGCCGCAACCATGAACACAATGCACATCTTTCTTAGAAGTCTATTTTTGGATTGAAGCATAAGCAGAAGGAAGTTTTTATCTTTCAGCAGCGGAGATTCCAAGAACAGTCCATATCAGCGGATCACGGGATTTCGGGAGTGAAAATTGCACGAAGTATAGCGCCAGAGAAAAAGGCCCCGAAGTGGATATGAACCATTGATCTTAAAGGGGACAGGTGGAAGTCGATCTAAGCCTTTGGGGAAATGAGCTTTGGGATATTTGAAATGAAAATTTCTTCGAAGTCCCAAAGTGTCGAAGTGCCCGAAGTCCCAAAGTGTCGAAGTGCCCGAAGAGCTCGAAGTCCCGAAGTGGCCCAAGTGTTGAATTGCCCGGAATGTCGAATTGGTCAAAGGACCAAACTGAATCTAAGTCGTTGATCAACAATAGCCATGTGTCGTCAGATCCATAGCTCCAGGTAAATTCACAGAAGGTATGAAAGACTTGATTTTTGATTTTCCCAGAGCACGGAGACTCGAAGTGGATCTCGACCATCATAATCCAAGAGCCACGCGTCGTTAGATCCTTAGCTCTGGCGAATTTTATTGGGGCAAATAAAGTTTGACTATTGAGAAGTCTGAAGCCCGGAGCCATGAATGGATCTCAGCCATCGATCTCAGGATGGCCATGCGTCATCAGATCTATGACTCTCAGTAAAAGCAGTTGAAGGCAGAGGAAGTTTGATATTTGACTTTCCCGAAGTCCAGAGGCTCGAAGTAATTCTCAGTCGTTCGATTCAAGAAGACACGCATCATGAGATCACCAGGTCTAGGTAAAAGAACATAGAGGAGCCAAAGGAAAAGGAGCTAGCACCTGAGCCCTAGAGCACCAAGTTTGTTGCAGCCATCATCACAGACACGTGGCATCTGTCTAGTGCTGATACATGAAACTCATTTCAAGCGTTATAGACATTCTTTCTGCCTGTTTTCGAGTGAAACATGTCACATATCTCTCCACGACATATCAGCATGGTGACGTCAGGCCTCCACATCAGATCATCCTCTGAGACTCATTATTGTTCAGTGCCAAAAGTAGCGCCCCATCCCAAGGCACACTTTTGGCAAATCCTAAATTTTGTGGGTGATTAAGCTTGGCAGTGGCGATAAATTTAGAGGGTGTGCTCAGATCGCAGATCAGGACCAGACCTATGGACATAGTCCATTGCTGAGATGCAACATGCTCAGGTGATATTTTTCTTGAGCAATCCTGCAATGGAAACCGTGGTATGGTGAAAATGCTACGTGGTGAAATGTGATGGATTGAGGGCCCAAAAGCGGTCTGAATCCAAACTTCTTTTGACGGACCCACAATCTCGTGTTTATGTCACACCCTATCTAAGAGAAACACGTGGCCACGCCCCTGAGAATTAAGTCTCGTTTAATCTCCGAGGAGGCAGTTAATGAAAATAGAGCTGGTGGTTGAAACCCCAGCTCACTCCATAAATGGAAGGCATGGAAGGCCTGAAAGTGGGGATCGAACCGTCAGCGTGTGGTACCCTTGTGGGAATATTTTCCTGAAAAACCCATGCTGATATGAGATTGCGTCTGACAGAGGGGTGCACATTCAATCTGATAGAAGAAATTGCAGATGCAATGCTTTGAATGTAGTGATCAGATCACACTCCTAGTAGTGGCGAATTGTTCTGAGAATAAATAAGTAGTTTTGATATTTTGTTAAGGGATTCAACTAGCTGAGCAGAGCTCCCTATTTTGTAATGTTTTGATGCTAGAACTATTCTCTGGTTATGTATCAGATTTGAGACTTTTAGATTAATACAGGTCAAACTCTTTTCATCTCTTTGTAAAAACTGTGCTAAAACACTCAAGCATGGATGATCCAGTCGAGGGTTGTTATGTTGTTGTAATTTAGGTTTGATTGCAGTAGTATCGCGACCAGTTTTAGTCAGCTTCCTTGTGATCTTTTCCCCTCTTACACTGAATGGCTCCAATATGGAGGATCAAGTCGAGTTTTTGTAGCTGCATGGTGATGTAGGTTTGATCATTGTGTTGTTGTGACTGTTTTGTTTGGACATATTTCAGTGTCTGAATCTTGAGCTTGAGAGTAATCTTGAGTCTGTGTTTTTCTTCTCCAATCTACTTGAAGGGCATAAAAGTCTTGTCCACCTTTATTACTAAGTCTTCCCTCTACTCACACTTAAAATCAATTCACTTACTGAATTTATTTGTGGCCCTCACTTCCCTATACATTTCTTGTCCAGTTATGTGTTGAACATCATTCATATATTGAGTTTTGTCCATTGACCTCCACTCATATAAAACCAACATCCACCAAAAACTCTGATGGGTACTCGACTTATCCTCTCAAAATCTAAGGGTGAATATCAGTACTAACATTCTTAAATGCTATCACATATAGTTGTCAAGGGTCGTAGGTATGTGTCGAATATACCTGAGTTTATGTCCTTGCCCTGTTTTTCTCTCTTTCATAGGCCACATCTTTAAATTTTTCCCTTTCAGCTGGAAAAGTCATTTTTTGTTTGCCCCTTTTTGTTTGAGCACACATCCCCTTTGCCTCTATCATTGGTCCTCCTGTTTTCCCGAGCTCTCCACCAGTCGTCCAAGTATTTAATTACACAAGCCACAACTATGAACACAAAGTGTTGCTTTTTTAGCAGTCCGTTTTGGGATTGAAGGATAAGAAGAAGGCAATTTGTATCTTTGAGTGGAAGAGATTCCAAGAACAGGTTAGATCAGTGGCTCATGGGCGTTCAGGAGTGAAAAATTGCGTGGAGTATAGTGCAAGAGAAAAAGGCCCTGAAGTGGATATGAATTGTTGATCTTAAAGGGGATAGGTGGAAGTCAATCCAAGCCTTCGGGGAAATGAGCTTTGGGAGATTTTAAATGAGAAGTGCTTCAAAGTACCGAAGTGTCAAAGTGCCTGAAGTCTCGAAGTGGTCGAAGTGCCAAAGCGGCTGAAGTTCTGAAGTGCCCGAAGTGTCGAAGTGGCTGAAATCCTGAAGTGAATATGAGTTGTTGATCAGCAATATCCACGTGACGTTATATCCATAGCTCTAGGTAAAATCCTAGAAGGTAAGCAAGATTTGATTTTTGATTTTTCGGAAGTCCGAAGACCCGAAGTGGATCTCAGCCATCCAAATCTAGGAGACACGCATCGTCAAATATGTCACTCAGAGAGTTTTACTTTGGGGGTTTTAAAATGAGAAAATCACCAAGGTCCCAAAGGCCCAAAGTCCCTAAGCGCCCGAATTCCCAAAGTGGTCGAAGTGATGAAGTGCCTAAAATGCCAAAGTGGTTGAAGGCCTGAAGTGAATATAAGTCATTGATCAGCAATAGCCACGTGCCTTTAGATCCATAGCTCTGGGAAAAAGAAAATAAGGTAAGAAAGATTTGAGTTTTGATTTTCCTGGAGCTGAGAGACCTGAATTGGATCTCGACCATCCAAATCTAGGAGCCACACATCGTGAGATCCCTAGCTCTGACGAATTTTCTTGGAGAAAATAAAGTTTGACTATTGAGAAGTCCAAAGTCCGAAGCCATGAAGGGATCTCAGTCGTCTATCCTAGGAGAGCCATGCATGATCAGATCTATGACTCCAGGTAAAAGCAGTTGAAGGCAAAGGAAGTTTGAGATTTTACTTTCCTGAAGTCCGGAGGCCCAAAGTAATTCTCGACCATTCGATTCAATAAGATGTTTGTCATGATATCTCCAGATCAGGGTAAAATCACATAGAGGAGCCAAAGGAAAAGGAGCTAGCACCTGAGCCCTAGATCACCAAGTTTGTGGCAGTCGTCAGCACAGACATGTGGCATCCATTTAGAGATGATACATGGCATGCATTTCAAGCATTTTAGACATTCTTTCTGCTTGTTTTTGAGTGACACATGTCACCTCTCCATCTGTGACATATCAGCATGGTGACGTCAGGCCTCCACATCAGATCATCCTCCGAGAGTTGTTATTGTTCAATGCCAAAATTAACGCCCCATCCCGTGTCACACTTTTGGCAGATCCTAAAGTTGGTGGGCGATTAATATTGGCAGTGGCGCTAAATCTAGCGAGTGTGCTCAGATCGCAAATCAGGACCATACCTATGGGCAGAGGCCATTGTGGGGCACAACATGCTTGAGTGATATTTTTCTTGAGTGGTCCTGCAATGGAAACCATGGTATGCATAAAATGTTACGTGGTGAAATGTGATGGATTGCAGGCCCAAAAGAGGTTTGAATCCAAACCGCTTTTGATGACCCTGCAATATCATGTTTATGTGCCACCCTATCTGAGAGCATCACATGTATGTGCCCCTAAGAATTAAGTCTCGTTCAATTTCCAAGGTGGCAGTTAATGAAAATAGAGCTGGTGGTTGAAACCTCAACTCACTCCATAAATGGAAGGCATGGAAGGCCCGATAGTGGGGACTGAACCGTCACCCCATGGTACCCCGGTGGGAATATTTTCCTACAAAGCCCATGTCGATCTGAGCTCACGTCTGAAAGAGGGTTGCACGTTTAGTCTGACAGAAGAACTCGTAGACGTAATGCTTTGAATGTAGTGATCAAATCACACTCCTGGTAGTGGCGAATTGTTCTGAGTATAAATAAGTAGTTTTGATATTTTGTTGAGGGGGTCAACTAGTTGAGAAGAGCTCCCTATTTTTTAATGTTTTTATGCCATAACTGTTCTTTGGTTATGTATAGGATTTGAGACTTTTAGATTAATAGAAGACAACCTCTTTTCATCTCTTTGTAAAAATTGTGCTAAAACACTCGGGCGTGGAGGATCCAGTCGAGGGTTGTTATGTTGTTGTAATGTAGGTTTGATTGCAACGGTATCATGACCAGTTTTAGTCATCTTCCTTGTGATCTTTTCCCCTATTACAATGAATGGATCGGGAATGGAGGATCCAATCGAGTTGTTGTAGCTGCATGGTGATGTAGGTTTGATCATTATGCTATTGTGAATGTGTTTTTTTGACATATTTCAATTTCTGAATCTTTAGCTTAAGATTGATCTTGAGTTTGAGTTTTTATTCTCCAAGCTACTTGAAGGCCTGATGCCCATAATAGTCCTGTCCACCTTTCTTATTAAGTCTTCCCTCTGCTCACACTTAAACTCAATTCACTGACTGAAGTTAGTCGCGGCTCTCACTTCTATGTGAATTTCTTGTCCAGTTATTTGTTGAACATCATTCATATATTGAGTTTTTTCCATTGAACTCCATTCATATAAAACCAACATCCACCAAAAACTCTGATGGCTAGTGGGCTTATCCTCCCGCAATCTGAGGGTGACTCTCAGTGATAACACCTAGTGTTAGAATATAGAAGATGGTGTGCTCATTTTACCATTGACGATACCCTCGTCACCCAACCACAGGCTGAAGCCTCCCTCCAAGCACCTTAACCTTGACTGTGAATTTCTCTAGAATCAAACCCTAGGCTATATAGCCAAACAAGGAGTAGCACATCAATCCCCAAGGATAGCACAACACAAAAGACTGATCAGATGTTCCAAACCCTATCCAAGAGATATTCAAGCCAATACTGAAACTAGCTGCTGTTGCAGCTGCACCTGCAACCCTCCTCCAAACCTGAGCACCAACTACAACTGCAGTGTGCACCAACTGGGAAACTACAATTCTGAGATGCTGTCAAATGAGAACTGGCACCCTGTATTTATAGTAATCCTGCCAGTTTGCTAGGGCCGACTTCTCCTTCTGGGTATGTGTTTGTTCAGTATATTATTATTAAGTTTGGTCGACTTCTTCTCTTAGAGTCTAATAGCCTAATATAAATTTTCTTCTTGAGCCGACAAGGCTTCTGGGGTTATTAGCCAACTCATTAGGGCTTCTCTTGCTTCCCGAAGTCTTCTATTCTTTTTCAGGTTCACACGTGGGGGTAAATACCTCCCGCAGCTACCATAATATTAACACTCCCTCCTAGCTAGAGAGGTATTTACGGGTAATGGACTTGAGCAAAAAGCATACCATTTACCCAGTAGCATCAAATAGTCATCTAGACTATTTCATGACTAGATGATGAGCATCACCATCACCATCAATTGCATCATCTCTCGAAACCATACTTCATATGAGTAGTTAGATATGATGCTGGATAAGTCACTCTCACCATGGAGTGATACAAGAGGAGTAAAAGCTCTGAACTTTTTTCCGTCTGGAAAAATATCTGTTCATCATTCATTTGAATGATCATCTCCAATAATCTGCTGATAGTCTTCAAGGAAATTAGAACAAAGATAAAACACACCTGTGTCTATTCATAGTAGTACATAACTACAATCCAGTGGTTAACTACCACATCAAGTAACACACACGTACTTGATCAACAACGTATAGTTTCGAGCAGTGAGACACATTCACTACAATAGTCCTCATATACTGTCATATAGTCTTCATAACAAACATATGAGAGAATCCTTCATAGAAACAATGTTATGATAAAAACGGTATCATCTGGGCCAATCTTTCACTCACGTCTATGAGATCTAAAAGAATGTCTACCACCACAGTAGTCTTCATATACATAGAAACAATGTTATCATAAAAACTAAATCAACTGGGCCAATCTTTCAATCACGTCTGTGAGATCTGAAAGAGTGATTGCCCTTAGTATAGAATATCAACAATGATCATCTGGGCCAATCTTTCACTCACGTCTGTGAGATATGAAAGAATGTCTACCCTTAATATATAACACCAATAATAATCATCTGGGCCAATCTTTCACTCACATCTGTGAGGTCTGAAAGAATGTCTGCCCTCAACATAGAATATCAATAATAGGCTATCTGCCCCATTCTTCTCAACCAAGGAAGAAGGATTGTTTCTGATTTATGAACCTAGACCATTCTTCCGACACTAAACAAAGTGTAACTTGGAGAGAATGATTCTGCCCTCGAGAAATGCTTGGACCATTCCTTACCCTGGGCCATTCCTCCAACACTAAACAAAGTGTAACCTGGAGGGAATCAATTTTCCCTAAGGAATGATTGTCCTGGACTATTCCCCACCCTGGGCCATTCTTCTGACACTAAACAAAGTGTAACCTGGAGAGAATGAGTCTTCCCTCAAGGAATAACTATCCTTGATTGCTGAGCCTAGACTACTCCCCACCCTGGGTCATTCCTCCGACACCAAACAAGGTGTAGCCTAGAGAGAATGAGTCTGCCCTCGAGGAGTAACTGTCCAAAACATTCCCCATCCTGGGCCATTCCTCCGAAACTAAACAAAGTGTATCCTGGAAAGAATGAGTCTGCCCTCAAGGATTGTCTGTCCTGCATCAACCTCCAAAACAAACGATTCTTCGAAACTGCTCACAACTGTGAACTTCAAAAGAATGATTGCCCGGCGAGGCAACCCATTCTACTTGACCACTACACAAAGTGACTGCCAAGAAGAATGACTGTCCTAGACCACTCCCCATAATGGGAAGTCATTTTCTATGATACATCAGCAATCAGTCTGCCTCCCATGTTAACTACAATGAGAAGCCACTGTCCGTCAGAAATCTCAATCCACTTTCCGAACAGGAAAGCATCTGTCCAATCTAGACTATTTCTCAATTACAAAGTTAAATGCTCCCTCCTAACTAGAGAGTTATTTAAATCACAAAAATAAATGTTTGCGTACCTTCTTTTAGTTTGGAGAGTCTTCCCTTTCGGTTAATAGAGTTATTTCCATGAGCTCTAGCTTGATTATGCAATTCCTTTCATCTTGGATAGAGGATTTACCAAAATGTATGCTTATCTGCTCATCTGTGGAGATATGTATTGGAGAAAACATTTTCTTCTTTCTGGACTTCATCATGGGTAGTGCAATGTTTGTACTGTAGTCTGGAACACTGTGAAGGCTTCTTGTAGATCTGAACAATAGAGTATATCATAATTGGAGAACTGGAACATATCCGTGTGGCACTTCTTCTGTCATCATGAGATATGATCTTCTGAGTAGTCATCTTGATGTTATAGGAAATATTCACCATGCTTTTGCTGTGCACTGGAGGTTCTCCACCAAGTTGTCTTCTTCTTATCTGCATACAGGAGTATCTTTCTGGTATGCCTCAAAGTCTTGAGATTTCTCTGCATGCGCTCTTTACTCAAATTCTTCTTGAGAACATTCTTTTGCATTTATCTGATGTAGAATTCCAACTCATGGATGTTGTGGATAATATAATGACTTATATAGAGATAAGTTTGGTGTACCGGAACAATCAATCATCATAGTCTTCTCCCGCCATATGGGAGAACCTCTGGTTTTGGATCTTGCAATGATTTCATTCGTAAGTCTTCTGTACACTGTTCTTCATCACGTCTTTTAGTTCTTCTGCTTGATTGCTTTTAGTGAGTTCATATCATGCTGGTTGTCTTGTGATTCTTGATAGAATGACTAGTTGTTTTGGTTCTTCTTTCTTGGAATCTTCATGTTCTTCTTCATGTTTTTCTTTAGCTCTTGGGTCTATGGAGTTTCTTATAGATTCCATGCCCTAGAGATTCCACTTTTTACCTTCATCATCGGTTCACAGATCTGGATGGACAACCAAGAATACTTTAAGGCTACTCTTTGAAAAGGTCTTCTTCTGCGGTTGAGATGAACACGTACTGTCTTTCATGGTTGCTACCATGGATATATACATTTCATGATCTTCAATGGATCATAGGATTAGCTTCCTCCTAATCCTTGCTTCATGTAGAAGTGCATAGAGTATGCTCCCTTCGTCTGACTGAGTCCATGCTTCTGTCTCCGTCCTTATTGTCTTCTACCATATATAATAGAGTCCATGCTTCCATCTGCAATCTTATTGTCTTCTGCAATATATAATTGGCTCTCTTGTCTTAATAGAGTCCACACTTCTGTCTTAGTTGTCGTCATAAGTATTTCCCCAATTTCTCTTAATGTCTAACTTCTAAGTCTCTTCAGGATTGATTTCGGCTTATCTTTTAATAGCTTTCACATGATATATTTAATTCTTTCATGTGTAATATCTAGTGATATTCATTCTTATCTTATTGTTCTTCCATAGGTATAGTTCTTCTTGGAACACATTATCTTCCAAGAGATAGATATACAAGATATGGACAGAGACGATGCAAGCAAGATATGTACAAGAAAATAAGAAATCTTTTAGTAGAAGAAATCTTTTCCATCTTTCTTAGTCTTCTTTGTCGGTTCCTTTTCTTCGGCAATCGATGCTTCATATTTCTTCTTTCTTTTCTTTAGCTCGGGACATTTATTTCTGTAGTGACCGTACTTCTGACAGTTGAAGCATTGTATTTCTGAGATGTCTTTCTCTTGATTTGGCTTCCTCCTTGAACCGAACTTCTTTTTGTTTCTAAAGTTCTT
>JZKD02S2016168.1:25235-38346 GCA_000966675.3 Picea glauca
TATGCTTAGATCTATCATGAAACACATGATTAATCGAGAGTTTAATGCAACTCTGATTATCACAATAAATCACCGTCAGATCTAAATGAGAACCAAACAAACCAACCAAGATCTTCCTCATATAGATAACCTCACATGCAGCTTGACTCACTGCCATGTATTCCGCTTCCAATGAACTAAGTGTCACAGATCTCTGTTTCCTGCTGTACCAAGAAACAACTATAGATCTGATACTAAAGATCCCCCCTGATGTTTTCTTTCTATCCGTTGGGTTTCCTTCCCAATCTGCAACCGTGAAGCCATGCAACTTCACCTCATATTTCTGTCTATACCATAATCCATACTCAGATGTGCCCTTCAGATATCTCAGGACATGCTTACCCACCTTCCAAAAGAGTTTGGTAGGCTTAACCATTGCTTGACTTAGTTGGTTAACCGCATAGCAAATGTTCGGTCTCATGTTCACTAAATACATTAGCGAACCTACTAACTGTCGATAGATAGTAGCATCCACTACTTCTCCAGAAGTAACATCCTCTTTTCTCCAGTTTCCTGGAAGAGGAGTATCCATGGGTTTGCAGCCCTCCATGTGAAACTTACCCAGTATCTCTCTTGCATACTTTCCTTGAGACACAAAAATTTCACCATCTTACTGCCATATTTCCAATCCAAGGAAATAATGAAGAAGGCCCAAATCCTTCATCTCGAACTCCTTTGCAAGTTCCTCCTTGCATGAGTGTATCATCTACTCATCACCAGTCAATATTAAATCATCAACATAAATCACAATGATTAAAATCTTACCCTCCACCACAATTTGGTATAGGTTTGCATCCACTTAACTTTTGGTGAAGCTCAATCTAGTGAAATAGTTGTCTATCTGAGTGTACCAAGCACGGGGTGCTTGCTTCAGCCCATAAAGTTATCTCTTGAGTACGCACACATGAGACTCTCTGTCAAAGGTCTCAAAACCTTCTAGCTTCTCAATGTACACTTCTTCCTTAATGATCTCATTGAGGAACACAGTTTTTACATCCATCTGATGAATGTGCCAGCCCATCTGCATTGAGAGTGCAAGGATCGATCTTATGGAAGAGTACCTTGCGATAGGTGCAAAGGTATCATCATAATTTATCCCCTCGATCTGTGAGAAGCCTAGGGCCACAAACCTGGCCTTGTATTTCTCCACACTCCCATCAGCAGCTTGCTTTACCTTGTAGATCCATCTCGAACCTACCACTGATTTTTCGACCAGTCTTGGGACAATACTCCTCTACCATATCATGAACCCAAGTGGGGTCTAGCACTTCTTCCTGAAAGGAAGATGGATCAGTCACAATACATTTTCTCATGAGAGCCATGTATCCAACAAATCGATCAGGAGACTGTTTCTGTCTGCGCTGTGAAGTAGGGGCTCCTACATTTTATGCAGCATCTAGTCTCAATCTATCATCTTCCATGGTTCTCTTTCTGCCATTTTTGATGGATGGCTCTACTTGAGTGGTTTCCTCCACTCCATGAACTTCTTCATGTAGCTGATCCACATATTGAGACTCATCTTTGGGAACCAGTAGTTCCTCTTCTGCATGCAAGTCTAGCTCTCTCTCAAGCAACAACCGCATGGCTTTCCCCTCATTGAATTTTATATCTCGTCGCATAACATTCATCTCACTGTTCGGAAAATACACACGATAATTATGGGGTATTTCTTTGTACCTGTTGATGGGCGAAAATAACTGCCCGTCAACTGGGAGAGTGGAACCGGTCTGGGGTTGTCTAATAACCCAAGTCGTTTGGGATGAACCACCCTGACGGGTTTAGCGGCTCCGTTAGCTGATCTAAGGTCCTAAGAAAACAAAAAAGAAAACTACTCTAAACTAACTAATCTAACTAAAAATAACTATTAAAACAAACTAAAACAAAATTAACTACTCTATATATACAATCTACTATCTAATACTATACTAACTCTAACTAATTAAATGTCTAACTATTAATGGAAACAAAACTTATTCACAAAATGTACAATATCTACAATTTACAGATTTGAATGAAAACCTGAAAAACTCATTTGCATTCTGCCCTAAGACAGAGAGAGATATTTTTTGTTGATTTTATAATTTTATGAACAGAAATAAAACAAAAACTAACTAAACTAAACAACTTATATACTAATTCTAACTACAAATCTAACTAAACATATATTTAACTAAACTACTAATATTATACTAACAAATTAACCAAACAAATAAATAACAAACTGACCTGGAGAAACGCTCCAGGTTTGTCCTGTATGTAATGATTGTCTTAGCTGATCGGAGGGAGGAAACCCACACCGAATTATCCAGGAGCTTCTTGTAAACAATAAGTTGCAGTGCTCTTCAAATATGATTACAAGACAAACAAGACATACAAATTACAACAATCTTATGATTTATAAATCTTCACAGTTAGATAAACCTGTATGCAAAGATTCATACGAAATGATTCAATTAATGAAGAAGAGAAATCTGTGATTCATTAATTGAAACAAAGTAATTGTTGTATTTTTAAGTAATGAAAGAAATCAGATATGGATAGCACATTAATCAAATCATATCATTCTGCAATAGATTATGATAGCTAAAGTAGTCTATAATCAACTGCAAATTGATAAGCATAAACTTGAAACAAAAGATTGATATATTGAAAGCGAAAGCTGTAGCAAAACATCAACTCTTTTCTCAGTTTGTATTAAAAATCCATAGCATGGTTCTCCCACCAATGAGGATGCTCCTTATTACAAAAATAGTAAGTATTTAAAGACCTTCCACAGGGTAAAACATCCCTGTGGAAGTTATCAAAACTGTTTACAGAAAATCTGGGAAAATATCCCAAGTCAGACTAAACTAGGATCCTAAAATAAAAACTAAATCACACAAATATCTCCTAGACTGTCCAACATGCCCAATGCAATTCAGATGTACCTGAAAAGGGTAAAAAATGGACAAGTTAGGAGGATATTTTGTTGATAAAAATGATAAAAAATCTAATTCTATAGACTAGCTACAGAATCTTGCGATTTTGTAGCTGGTCTAAATCAGACATAGAATCAACATTAAAATCAATTAAAATCTTTGAAAATATTTTCAAACTGTCAAAAGATATTTGATTGCAAAAAGCCTTATTCAAATCAACACTTGTATGCAATTTGAACTAACTAAATCAAACGATAAACTAGATAACTATACTCTGTTTAATTCGTTACCAATTCAGGTATACAAAAATCGTATCTAACAGTAATGAAATCGTTTCATATCAAATTGAAATCGATACAGTTAAACAAATCATAGGCAATCGTTTATGCAACCTCATCAACAGGAAACACGATCAAATCCAAACAATATCATTTTCTCAAACTGATATAATTGTATTAAATATAAATGATCATGCTAATAGCGAATCAAATCAAAACTGATATGTAAATTATCACATATGATATCATAATGGGATCAATCAGTTGATAACAGGGTATATGGGATTCGCCAAATCGTTTATTATTGCCAATTGGGGGCGAACGAAATCGATTGACTTTCAATAAAAATATTACTAGCATTAATTTCAAAACGAACTATTAACCGAATTTGACAGAGATAACATATGTCGATCTGGGTTTAACCAACTCGTTTTGAAAATTAAAATCAAACAGAGCAGTATCGAGTCTATTTTTTATACGAATCCAACTCATAAAACCAATCGTACTAACTGAAGATACACAACAATCCAATCAAGACAAGAGAAAATCGAACAGTTGGAGTTTAACATAGTCGTTGTGAATCAAAACCGTTCCATGATTCAGGCATAGATATATTTTACATAGGCTTAAATGAGAATATCGTTTCCATACAAAACATAGTTGTTCTTTCCAAATCGGAGTTGAACAAAGTTGTATTCCTGATTTAGAAGATTACATCACACATCAATTCAAACTCACGAAGTTGTTCCAAAATCAAATCATCAAAACTCAATCAGGGTCGATGTAATCCAACCATAACGAAATCATACCAAATCAAAACATGATCATGCTCTAATTTTAGCATAAAAATATCTTGTACAGGTTAGATACAAACAACATTCAAGCGAAAGCAAACCATTGATTTCGTTAACTCACACCAAAAGTGAAACAAATCAAAACAAATCAAAACCAATCAATTGTTAAATTGGGCATGGCCAAATCATTTAACCAAATCATAACCTTATTTAATTTTAGCAAAAAAAAAACAATATACAGGATGAAAAACATAACCGTTTTCGATATGGCTATAACATAGTCATTTCGAAAAATAGACAAAGCTATTTGAAAACAAAATTCAAACCATTATATTAATCCTATCAATTCACAAAACGAAATTGATACCTAAATTCATACCTAGATGACTAGAAAACAACTTGATCATGACATTTTGGAATTGACGACGGTTGTAGCCGATTCGACATTCCTAAAAATGATGGAACCAGTGGTTTTTTGCTTCCTATCATTTGCTTGAAGCTTGTCCCTTTGGCTTGTCAATACTGTAACTTGGTTTTCCAACGCTTTGATTTTCGAGTGAAGTAAGGGAACATCTATATAGTATCGTTCCAACCACACATCACATTGGTCACATGACGATTGTCTGGGCTTTGAAAATGCAGGTGAGGGTTTGGTTACATTACCGAGGGTTTCATTAGGTAGCTTGATCCAAGGGTAGCTAGGATTGTTCCTTAGGCAAGGGGGTAAATTAGAAACAAAGTCATAGGGTGGCTCGGAGCACAGACCTTGGGAGTAAGTATACTCACTAGCTAGGAAGCGTTCGATGTCAGAGTTAGAATCTTCACTGAGGACTATGGGCTTCTGCTCAGCATTAGGTTTAGGTTTATTCCTAGCCATTCTCGAGATAAGCCAAGCATTCTTTTTACCTTTTCCATCAACAGTAGGGTTTCCCTTGACCTTTTTTCTCATAGGCTTTTTTATAGCCTCAACCTTGTTTGCTAAGACGTCAGGTAGGTCGATATCAAGGTCAACCGAGGGTTTAGGAGAGGGCAGTAGAACATGGAAGGGCACGGGTGGCTCGACCTTGGTTTCACTAACCACAAGCTTGTCAACTTGGACGGGCTCTGCATCAGCAAAACCATTTTGAGAGATAAAAAATTGCCAGCTATCACCGTGAAGATTTAAGTGATGAACAACGATGAGTCTGATTAGGCCGTGGTGGAACAAGCTACTATCAACCTTTTCTCTTTTAAACCTCTTATCCATTTTATAAAGACTACTCTGGAAGTAAAAAGGCATATTCAATGGATACCCCATAAAATTCATTAACAGTCGAAGGTGATAAAGAAAAACCAGTCCATATCGACCCTCACAGGTCACAAATTGTTTAACCACCATCAAAAGATCATGCCATCTTGGTTTAAGCGTGGAAATGAGCACACCTCTGTCACATGATGTAATTTTTCGTGAGACGAATAGCTTCAACTTTAGAGTTTTTGAACCATCGCTGGCCCGTGGCTGCTAACCCTGTAGCAGAGCTAATGAACTCTTCATTGATTTCTAGTTGAATGTCACCTACCTTGGCCCTACAACCATCAAAAGTTAGGGTGAACTGTTGTGCAACAAATAGATTAAAACCCTCAAACCGTTGTACAAAGGTGAGCCAACCGCTATCCTCTAAGTCTTTCTAGGCATTGTCGAACAGTAACAAGGCTTGGCTACCATTTGGCTCAATTTGCACCACTGGTTCCATAAGGAACAACACACGGTGAACGAGCCAGGGTTTGAATTCGGCATACACAGGAACAAAACGCCCGAAGTCTTACCCGAGCTAACAGAGGTGAAACAGGGATAGGAGCAACATTAATGACATCATGTGAAGGTGGTGGAGCTATTTGTTAGCCATGCAGAATAGTCATTACCAAGGTACAACCGTCGGCGCTTTCAAATATACAAATCACAACGCACATGTGTTATAACTATGCCATTTCAATCAATCAATTGAAACCTTTGGTAAGTGGATAAACCACACGCGCAATCAAACGTTATGCCACAATTTTAAAACTGAACATACAAATCGAAACCAATACCAAGTGTTGGACCAATGCGCCAATGCGTTTTGATAACATGAACTAGGTGTCATATTAAATGATATATATCAAGGGTTTAACCATAACACCTATGTATTTTTWTGAAACCAATGGTCAAGTAGATCAAATCAAAGAACATATAAATCCAATTACCAATGCATCACAACCTCAATTACTCATGAAACAAAATTACATAATCAATCAAAGAATGTCCAATGATTACAGATCAAAAAGTTTTGCCAACTACATAATGATAAGTAAAATGTAAGCGCAATGGGCATATCGACAAGAAGGATAATGACAATTCAATAATGATTTTATTGTGACTCCGAAATACCAAGTTTTCACGCTTACAATCGTGAAAACAAAAATTAAGGTAAGTGTGCAAATATCGCAAAAATAAAAGTGTCGTTTATTTGAGAATTGCGACGAAAAAACAAGGTTTGCAAAACATTGGTGTAGGCAGCTTATAATAGAGTGGAAAAATGTGAATTGGCTGCCAACAGTACCCCACAAATATCCCAACTTCAGCAGTTGGTTCCAGCTTCTTCCTGGCATCCTTGGTCACATGCACATAAACAGATGAGCCAAAAATTTTAAAATGAGAAACATCAGGTTTCTTACTAGTAAACGCTTCTTCAGGTGTACTAATGTCAAGTTCTCTACGAGGACAACGGTTCTACACATAAACTGCAGTATTGCATGCTTCTTCCCACAAATGAATTGGTAGGCCCTGATCATGCAACATTGCTCGTGCTGCACCCATGATCGTTTTGTTCATTCTCTCCGCGACCCCATTTTGTTGTGGGTTATGAGGCGCTATGAGCTCTCTTCGAATTCCTTCTCTGCTGCAGAAGTATTTGAATTGGTTAGAGATGTATTCTCCACCATTATCGCTCCTTATATCCTTCACTTGCTTCCCTGACTCTTTCTCCACCAATGCTTTAAACTCACAAAACTTTGAGAATGCTTGATCCTTCTTTTGCATGAAGAATATCCAGCATTTACGAGAAAACAAAAATAACATAATACCTATGTTTTGTTATTGAAGCAACTGAGAATAGTCCACACACATCTGTGTGAATTCTCTCCAAGATTATCAAAGCATGATTCTCCTTTTCATGAAAGGTGGACTTTACATACTTCCCCAGGGTGCACCCCTTGCACTGGTCTAACTGAGAAAGTGTTCCCCATGGAAGTCCAGTAGATATTTGTTGCATGATCTTCAAGGCTCCATGATGAAGATGGCCCAATCACCTGTGCCATAATTCACCCTCATCCCGACTCACCACTTTTTTTGCCTTGCCTATCATGGCATTGCATTCATCTAACTCCAACATGTAGAGATTCTTAACTCGAATCCCTATCTTCTTGACTTGACCCATTTCTTTATGTTGCAAGTAGGCTTTTCCACTGCTAAAAACAACATCATATCCTCTGTCCTCCAACATTGCGACTGAGACCAAGTTTTTCTTCAGAACTGGAACATGCATAACATTTTTTAATTGAAATGGTTTACCTGACTCCCTCTGGAAGGTAATGTTACCAATACCAGTTGCATTGTATCGTCTATCGTCGCCCATCTCTATATGCATTATGAGATCTTTCTCCTCCAAGTCAATGAAAGACTCTTTATCTCCCATCATGTGGAATGAAGTGCCACTATCCAAATACCACATCGATCCCGATGCACTTGGATCCATGCAAGCGATCAAAGTGAAGTCAAGTTCAAATTGCAATACAAGAGTCTCACCAGTTGCAGCTCCAACTAATGTCTTGTTATTCCTCTTCTGTGGACAGTTAGTAGCGAGATGCCCATGTGCGTGATAGTGAAAACACTTCACTTTGGACAAATCTAGCTTCTTGACTCTAGACTAAGATTTTAGATGGAATTTCTTCCCTTTCCCTTTCCTTGCCTTGGCAGTCAAAGCACAATCCTCTTCATCATCATGCTTTGATGAAGATCCATCTCTGGTGTTCTGCCTGAAATCCTCTTGCACTAGATCCAACCATAGTCGTTCCCAATCCGACTATTTTTCCCTTCCATTTAAAAAGTCATGATAATTGTGCCAACTCTTGGGAAGTCCTAAGAGCGCCAATATAACCAAATCATCAGCAGTGACTATTATTCCCACACTTCCAAGCTCATCCCGACATTGGACAAACTTCATGAGATATTTTGGAATGGTGTCGCCCTTTTCCATCTTGATCTTCCTGAGTTTATCTTTGAGTGCCAATTTCCTATGGTATCTACTATTTATGCACAGATATATCAAAACCTTCCACATTGCATGTGGTGTGGTTTTCCCATGGAGACTTGAGACAATGTGGTCTTGTACTCCCTCCAACATAATCCTCCTTTCCTTTGCCACTTTCTTTTTCCATGCATCAAGATTTGCAGTATCTGTCGCATTCAGCTTAGGAACATCTCTGTCAATGTAATCCTTCAAGCCATTGTCTTCGAGCACTGCCTCCATCCTTTCCTTCCAAGAAATGTAATTAGATCTACCCTCAAGTGCTACTCCAACCTCAAGCCATTGAAATACATTTCGATCTTGAATCAACTGTCGCACCAAGAAAATCCTGCAAATTTGAATGTTATCCAACCACCAAAACTCAACTGCTGCAATCCCTCTTTCCCTGGGAGGTTCACACCCCACCTGAGAGTAGCCTAATGGAAGTTTGCACCCTGCCTGTGTATAGCCTACGAACTTGCCTGGGAAGTTTGCACTGTAATGCACTGTAGGGTGAGGGGAATTCACACCTCTCCTTTGATCATCCTGCAAGAATGCTCAGGGAAGTTCACACCTCTCCTTTTTCTAGGGTACGAGAATTTATGCTTTGAGAACTGTGTGTAGTCTACAATACTAAAGTTTTCACCCTGCTAGAGATGGGACCTGCGAGAATGAAATTATGTTCGCACCTCACTTCCTTAGCTCCGTGGCCTCCGTGGCTCTGATACCGTGTAGAAATTTCAATAAAAAATAAGTATTTCTTGTGATTCTCCTGATCTAACAATTATACACCACTGTTAAATACATAATCACTTCTTCTATTATTCTTGTGGAAAATTAAACCATGGTCATAACCACAATCACAAAGTGAAATATTAAGAACACATAACATAGAGGTTTTTCCAGGAAAGAGTAAAGCTAAAAACCCCACTATCATATATTATTTATATCATGAATCATGAAACAATCTCATACAAAACTCTAATCCAAGAGCTCTCAATACAATACAATCGTCTCACACTGTCATACACAAATCAACAAATATATGTGCCAATTCCTGTGTCCAAACAACCTGCCTCCTCTGCACAAATCCTTGCAATTAGAATTCTCACAATGATACAAATTGCCTAGTTTGCACATGCTCATAATCATATTCACTGCATGTGTGATCAAATCACAACTGGTAGCCAAACTATCCCTTTCACCTGTTATCTCAACTGGGTCTCCATTGGATCTGACATGCATGTAGTTAACCGTGGCGAATCTTCAGTTGCATGTGAGTTCACTGATTTACTGAACTCTCACTATTGCATGTCTAGTTACAACTAGTACAACTGATCTTAACTCACTCAACTACACTTATAATTATGTTACAAATCCAACTCACTCAGTTATGAATGAGATAATAGATTAATTTTTATTGTCTAATTTATTTAAGGGAAAAGTAAATTAGACACATGTTTCTTGTTGACTTTTCAACAATTTGATCAACCACATCATTCATATGGGAAGAAAGACAACCTTGAAACACTTTGTCTTGTTGAATATCTTCATCAAGTTCAAGAGAAGGAAAATGACTTTTAACAACAATTTCTTGATTAGGTTCATCTTCAACCAAAGGAGGGGCTACTATTTGTTGTTGGGATGGATATTCATAAAGGGCTTCTATGATTTCATCATTTGTACAATCTTCATCACCAAAAACATTTTTAATGTACTTAATGAAATGTTCACAAAACTCACAACATTCTTCAAACACCAAGGATGAAGGATTAGATTCTCCATAATGTTTAAAGAATGTTATATGGAAATATTTAAGAGAGTATAAGCTACCTGGTTTTAAACCTTCATACCATAATCTTTCTTTCCCCTCTAAAGTAGCCATAAAAATTTTCATCAAACAATCCTCATGAAATTCAAGCCCCAATTTACATATGTGCATGTGAAATATAATCAAGTGCAAGGAAACATCATTTCCTTTCCCATCTTCGAATTTAGGCAAATATTATTGCCAAATTATATGAGGAATACGATTTGGAAATCTAGGAATATGAGATCGATTCATTGGAGAATACCTTGCAGATATTGAACTCATCTTTGATCAGTGGAGTTGCCAACGATGTTTTGGAAGCTGGATTCTGCATTGAGAGTGGAGTCGCTAGTGAAAAGTTAAATTTATGGATTCTTCTACCAATGGAATCACCTTAAAACTGATTTTTTGATGTGTGGAGTTGCCAGAGCAGGAATACAACCAATATATGCCTGAGTGTCTGTTACTCTCAGACCTTAGATCTCAACCATGTCGTTCTTCCCAGGGAAATTTTTTCAATTTCATCCCCAACAATGACGCAAAAATGTTAGCACCTTGTAAATCTGTCCGGATGTCAAACATACGATAGGGGTAACTTTTTCAACCAACTTTAGAGCTGAGGCACTAGCCTGCTCAACTTAGAGAAGGCTCTATCGTGTCACTAGGTATATCTATGGAAATCAGTGGCTAGATTTGGTTTGTTTGGGGGTTTTTATAAAAAAAATTGGCCAAGAAGAGGAGGGACACACAGGGCTATGGAGTCAAAATTCTGAAATTGAATGAAAACAATGATCATCCGATAGAACTCTCCAGAGGATAAAGACTAAATGAGGCAATGAATCTGAGTTGTAACTTAAAATAAATTAGAGTGGTAAGAGGAAAGAAGAAACAAGTAACTACATTAGCGCATTACATAAATGAATTATGAATTAGCTAAGAAGAAGCATACAAAGTTTAAATTACTTAAGCCAAGAGAATCAAATGATGAATCATGGGCCTTTAACTCTCCAATTTAAATAGAAGAAAAATGTATATGGAATAAAAGATCATAGGAAACACATACAATGAGTGAAGACAAGACTCACATCACCACCATTAGAATCTTTTCATAGAGACTTCAAAGCTGCTACATATGTATTCAATTCAGCCCCAGAAAATTACAATGGAGTCCAGAACCACCAGAATTGTGCCCCTACACCTCTACCCATCTTTAATACACTCATAACCTCTAACACTTATACAATTCGAGTTCCTTTAGTGTGCAACCGGTTACAATAACTGAAATGAAACATTTCATCTTCTACAATGATTACAAATGACAGTTTTCAGAAAAAACATTTCATGATCCCTGCAGATTCCTCTAATGCTCCAGCTCCTTCCTCTGCCACGTTCTCTTTGAAATGTCACTCATAATCTTTCAAATATAATTGCATTTATCCATATTCTCATTAAACATTTGGGAATAATATATTTGAAATAAAATAATTCCCAAATATTTTTTCTATCCTGTAGAATTAAATTTCCATAATTCAATTCATGCCCGTGGTTTTTAAGACCATGTCTTGTTTTCCCAATTCACCATTTCATTGTAAAAAACATTTATTGTTACCATTTCTCTGTAAAAAAAATTTACTGTGTAATGTTTTTCCAATTTAGACCATGTCTTGTTTCCCTAATTCACCATTTCATTGTAAAAAACATTTATTGTTACCATTTCCCTGTAAAAAACATTTATTGTGTAATGTTTTTCCAATTTACCGTTCCACTATGAGAAAACATTTATTGTGTGTTTTTTCCAGTTTACCGTGCATATTCTCATTTAAAACTTTTGCATGGAAATAACCATTAATGTCTTTAATTTGTAAAACATGAATTTTACCTCTGTAAAACAATTTCACCATGAGGAAGAATTTCTTTTATTGGAAATTCCATAATCATTATTGAAATGTACTCTTGGAAAAATGTCGCACATAAAACATATGATAAATGTTTTCACTTATTATATCGAGCTTGGGCTAAAGTGGTTTAATCCAAACTTCTTTACCTCCAATATGCTCTCTCCATCCAACATTTGACTTTTCCACATTATAAATTGAGATTTGTTCCCATGATTTGACGTGATTTCATAAATTAAATATTAATATAAATATAAAAATATTTATATTAATAATAAAAAACACCTTTTTTCTATTTTCGAAGAACTTTGGGCATATTAGGCTTAACACATGACTTTGTGGATAGGATGAGGGTGCTTAATAAAAGGCATAATTTTTTGTTTTCAATGGGAATATGAAAATAAGGGTAAAAATTAATGAAGTGATGGAACTAAGGGATTTAGATAAGAATTAAGGCTAGGTATAAGCTTGGGATATTTCCTAACTTTTGACTCGTGGAGTACATGACTGTTTTGGATGATCCATTGGGTGAAGGATTTAGGTGATGGGAGATTGATGGAGCTGGTGAAAAATTTAGAAAATCTGAGTGGAAAAATAACACAAGGACAATATGCTTTGGAAAAATAAAATGCAAATCAACAGGTGATAACACCATCAACTTCCGATATCGGGAGTTGGAAAAAATGGTTTTGAGTATACCTCTTTTCACCCTGACGTACCTCTGGTGTCGCCATGCATCCATGAACGAAACCAGAATGGTTTCCCTGACCCGCCTTCGAATAATTATCTTCCGCATTGCTTCATTCTTCAATATGTGCCTTAGTCGTTGATTTGAGCTTCTTCAAGATCAATGGTCTGCCGAGTTATCCCTTTTTCTCCTCCGCTACATTTGTCTATATGCTGAGACGAACAAAGTTCGTGAACAAAGTTTGCTCACACAAGAATTATTCAAAATACTTGGAATATAACAAAGTAATCCATATAGGACTGTAAACAATAAATGAATAATAAGATATAAGATAGATATAATGAGATGATTACAATTGAGAAATGAGGGCCTGCTTATATACCCA
>JZKD02S2016168.1:38396-50695 GCA_000966675.3 Picea glauca
CCCTTTACCAATAGTCATGTCCTTTGAGACATGACCTTTCATTATTAATAATTATTATTTATTAACTATTATTATGTTATGAATATCTATTTATGTATATTTAATGTTCATAACATATGCCATTGGATATAGCCTGGCCACCCAAACTATCATACTTCCATAGTGATATAGCATTTAGCTAAATTTCCGAAATTTGGATCCTGATATGAAAATTGTTATGGTGATAACACAACCATTGTATAATTATGTACATCTTGTAATTACAATGTTCTCTCACGTCTCTTTGTATCACATATACAACGACATGAATGGGGTAGCAAACAAACTATCCAAAGATGGGTTAAGACTAGATAATGGAACCTAGATTATATCAATACTCCAGGATGGGTACAAAACTGATGAACCTTGAATCTAATTGATACTACTATAGAATTTTATATAAGATAGAGAACACTTTTAAGATTATTGTTTGAATGATGTAATCTTCATGGTTTTTTTGTGATAGGACACTGATGTAATATATCTAATGTAGTTGTTAATTATGCTTAAAATGTAATTTTTAAACTTGTGAGGTAAAGCAATGCTTATAGATTCTTAAGCAAAATAGAAATTAATCAATGGCTCATACACATAGTACACAAAGATTTATACCAGAAACCCTCAACCGGGGAAAAGCTTTCTTATTTTCCTTATATCGAATTTCACCATTCACCATACAATATATACAATATTTTTAGGTATTTCATAGATACCAAAACCCTAATCCCTTAATCAGGGATTAATTTAGAAAACTGTTAAAAATAGAAAAATCCGCTAAAAATAGAAAACCATGCAAAAACAATTTAGGGGCGCTGCCTCGAGCTACCGCCCCGTGTCTAACATTGCGTGTAACCAGGGGGGGCATACCTGGCCCCCCCTAGGACCCCCCTAGGAAGCGCCCGTCACACACGACACAAAGAGAACTACTAGAGGGATCGTTAGACGTAGTTGTCGAACCTGACGCGCCCACACACACACATGCAAAGAATATAAAATATACCCAACATTCTCCCAATTTTTGTTTTCTTTGCATCCAGGGGTCTGCAGGGTTATATAGTCAACAATCCAAGGAAACAATGCCCATTGTTACTCTACACCAGGAGAACTTTTCTGTGCTCACAGACTTTGTCAATAAATCTGCAACATTCTTCAAAGTGTCAACCTTTTCCAGAAACACCTTCTTTTTGTTGAGATTCCACAAGAAAATCCTAGTGAAAATTATGCACCTACACTAGGATGGAGCCTTAGACTATTTTTAGGTGGAAGTCTATATTTAGATGATGATAAAATTATATTTATAGATGGTGAGCGAATTCTATTTATAGATGTATGGCGACTATTATTATCCCTTAATAATAGTTGGGCAATAAATATTAGTCTATTCTCAATGAGCACTTGGAAATAGTTAAATGAAGTGGAAAATCAGTTAGCTATAGGAAATTCGAGTTCAAAGGTTGACCGGTGGGACATGCAAGTTGAATTAGTTGTAATTGAGTGATTCGAAGTTGTAACAAAGTTGGATGTGTAGTTATTTGAGTTGTGAAGTAGTTTAACTCAGTTAAGTGAGTTAAGCTCAGTTGTACTAGTTGTAACTGAACTTACACTACTGAGAGATCAATGAATTAATTATTAATTAATTCATAATCAGTGATCTCACACGCAACTAAATATTTACCACTATTAACTACATGCATGTCAGATCCAGTGGAGACCCAGTTGAGATAACAGATGAAAGGGACAGTTTGACTATAAATTGTGACATTAGTGAGTGCACTCATGCAACCACACACACAATGGATGTTCCCATGAGGATTGCGTAGCCTAGGCAAGAGGAATTCATTCATTGCAGGGATTTCCATTAGAATGGATTGTGCAGAGGAGGCGGGATGTCTGGAAGTAGTAAATTGGCACATGAATTTGTAAATTTTGGTATGACAATGTGAGACAATTGTATGTTGTACTGAGAGCTCTTGGATTATATTTTTGTATGATATTGTTTCATGATCCATGATATATACATAATATATGATAGTGGGGGTTTTAGCTTTATTCTTTCCCAGTAAAACATATGTGTTATGTGTGATTGATCTTTCTTCTTGATATTGCAATTTGTGATCATGCTTTAAATTCCGCAAGAATATTAGTAGAAGCGATTATGTATTTAACAGTGGCATATAATTGTTAGATTAGGAGAATCTAGGCAAGACATAATTTGTATTAAAATTTCTACATGGTATCAGAGCACAGGAGATTGCAGAAGTTGAGTTTGTGATTGGATATAATTCGAATTTGCAGAAAGACTTTCTTGGTGCTACAACTGATTCAAGATTGAAATGGATTTCAATGGCTTGAGGTTAGAGTATGCACTCAAGGGAAGCTCAAACTACATTGCTTGGAAGGAAAGGATGGTGGAAGTACTCGAAGACAATGGCTTGAAGGAATTCATTGACAAAGATGTTCCTAATCCAAATGCTACAGACACTGCAAATCTTGATGCATGGAAAAAGAAAGTGGAAAAGGCGAGGAGGATCATGTTGGAGGGAGTACGAGACTACATTGTCTCAAGCCTCCATGGGAAAGTCACACCATATGCAATGTGGAAGACTTTGACAGATCTATTCCAAAACAACAACGACCATAGGAAATTGGCGCTCAAAGATAAACTTAGAAAGATCAAGATGGAGAAGGGAGACTCCATTCCAAAATATCTCATGAAGTTTGTCCAATTTCGGGATGACTTGGGGAGTGTGGGAATAACATTCGTTGATGATGATTTGGTGAGCTTGGCTCTCCTAGGAATTCCCCAGATTTGGCACAGTTATCAAGACTATGTCAATGGAAGGGAAAAATTGCTAGATTGGGAACGACTATGGTCGGATTTAGTGCAGGAGGAGTTCAGGAAGAACACCAGAGATGGATCTTCATCAAAGCATGATGATGAAGAGGATTTTGCTTTGGATGCCAAGGCAAGGAAAGGGAAGGGGAAGAAATTCCATTCAAAATACGAGTCTAAAGGAAAGAAGCTGGATTTGTCCAAAGTGAAGTGTTTTCACTGTCACGAACATGGGCATCTCGCTATTAACTATCCACAGAAGAAGAAGAACAAGAAGATTGTTGGAGCTGCAGCTGGTGAGGCCCTTCCCTCGCAATTTGAAATTGACTTCTCCTTGATTGCATGCATGGCGTCAAGTGCATTTGGATCGGTGTGGTATTTGGATAGTGGTGCTTCCTTCCACATGATGGGAGATAAGGAGCTTTTCAGTGACTTGGAGGAGAGAGATCTCAAAATGCATATAGAGATGGGAAATGATGGAAGGTACAACGCGACTTGAATTGGTACAATTACCTTTCAAAGGGAGTCAGGTAAACCATTTCAATTGAAATATGTTATGCATGTTCCCGGTTTGAAGAAAAACTTGGTCTTAGTTGCAATGTTGGAGGACAGAGGCTATGATGTTGTTTTCAACAATGGAAAAGTCTTCCCGCGACATAAAACAATGGGTCAAGTCAAGAAGATAGGGATTTGATTTAAGAATCTCTACAAGCTAGAGGTAGATGGATGTGCTTCCATGATGGGTAAGGAAGAAAAATTTGTGATCCAGGATGAGGGTGAATTAGTGCATAGGTGATTAGGCCATCTTCATCATGGAGCCTTGAAACTCATGCAGCAAATATCTACCAGACTTCCAATGGGAAAACTTGCTTAGTTAGATCAGTGCAAGGGTTTCACCATGGGGAAGTATGTAAAGTCCACCTTTCATTAAAAGGAGAACCGTGCTTCGGTGATCCTGGAGAGAATTTGCACAGACGTGTGTGGACCATTCTTGGTTGCTTCAACAACAAAACATAAGTATTATGTTATTTTTGTTGATGACTTTTCTCGTAAATGTTGGATATTCTTCATGCAGAAGAAGGATAAAATATTCTAAAAGTTCTGTGAGTTTAAAGCATTGGTGGAGAAAGAGTCGGGGAAGCAAGTGAAGGCTCTAAGGAGCGATAATGGTGGAGAATACATCTCTAATGAATTCAAATACTTCTGCAACAAAGAAGGAATTCAAAGAGACCTCATAGCACATCATAACCCACAGCAAAATGGGGTCGCAGAGAGGAAGAATAGAACGATCATGGGTGCAACATGAGCAATGTTGCATGATCAGGGCCTACCAATGCATTTGTGGGCGGAAGCATGCAACACTATGGTTTATGTGAAACACAATTGTCCTCATAGAGTACTTGACGTGAGTACACCTGAAGAAGCTTTCACTGGTAAGAAACTCGATGTTTCTCATTTTAAGATTTTTGGCTCATCTGTTTATGTGCATGTGACCAAGAACTCCAGGGAGAAGCTGGAGCAAACTGTTGAAGTTGGGATATTTGTGGGGTACATAGAAACACCCCATAATTATCATGTGTATTTTCCTAACAGTAAGATGAATGTTATGCGATAGGATATAAAATTCGATGAGGAGAAAGCCATGCAGTTGTCGCTTGAGAGGGAGCTAGACTTGCATGCAGAGGAGGAACTGCTGGTTCCCAAAGATGAGTCTCAATATGTGGATCAGCCACATGAGGAGGTTCATGGAGTGGAGGAAGCCACTCATGCAGAGCCATCCATCAGAAATGGTAGAAAGCACACCACGAAAGCTGATAGATTGAGACTAGATGTTGCATAGAACGTAGGAGCCCCTACTTCACATTGTAGGCAAAGACAGTCTCCTGATCGATTTACTGGATACATGGATCTCATGAGAAAATGTATTGTGAATGAACCATCTTACTTTCAGGAAGTAGTGCAAGATAATATTGATAATACTCGACTAGATCAAAAGACAAAGGATCTTAGATGGAATACAAATAAAAAACTAAAAGATAATACCCAGAATATGGGAGCACTGTGGAATCAATGGATACGTTCGGACTCTAGCATCTTTGATAGTAACTGTTGGAAGTCTGGAAAGTTCTCCCTGGGAGATATACTTCTTAGAATGGCCTGGAAACTATCCCAAATGATGCACCCTTCTCTATTCCTTAGTACTGGTATTTGTCAGACCCCTCTGCTGATGAATCTGGACCCTTGATGGATACCCTTGGGGGAATGCACCCCTCTTCTTCTGGAAAAATGCATCCTAGTGATTCCACCATCAGAATCAGATGAGATATGTCTCAAAACGACCGCCTTGGTCTACTTGGAAATGGGTCAGAAGGGTTTCCCTGAATCTGGTTTGATGCTCGCTCTGGAACCCCAAATGTTCCCGCAAAAAGTGTCACACATCCAAGTATGGAAAATGTGTCCCATTTGATTCCTCCATCTAATTTTGATGAGGAAATAGGAAAAATATGCACCTTTCCCTCCTCTCAAATGGGTTGAAGGGAAATCTTGAAATTCTCCCTGGATGGGATAAGTCGACTAAAAACCCTCTCAAAAGTTGTGCCCTCACTTTGGATGAATGTGCCCTTGCTGTTGAACACTGTGTAACTGCTGCTAAAGAATGATGGAAGACCTGAATGATCTTCTCGGTGACTAGGGCGTGTCTCTCAACACTGAAATCATCCACTGGTGTCTTCCTCCTGGAATCCACTGAACTATCTCTCATGAGATGCGCCTCTTCTCCTCAATGACAAGTCATACTCTTCATAATGATGAATTAGGTCACTGACCCTTCCTTTATAGCTTTACAAAACCCTAAATCATGTTGAAACCCTAATTCATCGTTGACTTCCAAAACCATAAATCACTGTTGAAACCCTAATTCACTGTTGACTTCTATTTTTAGCTCATAATGACTTAAAAGCGCTTTTAACCCTTTTTAGCTCAATGTCACTCTCCAAATATAACACCTGTGACTGGAGTGACCTCTAGTAACCATGTTTACCCCTCTTTGGCCGTGGCTATAGTCTAACAGGGTGGTTTAGACCATTAAGCCTCCTCTCTGGAGCTCCTATTTGGAAAGGGACATTACAGTCCTCCCTTCTCGAAATTGCTTATCCTCAAGCAATACCAGTCCAGGGTGCTGCAATACCTGTGCGCTCTCCCAAGTAGCGTCCTCTACTAGAAGCCCTCTCCATTTAATCAAACACTCTCTGATGACCCTGCTCCTCAGTTTCTAATATCGAAACTCCAAAACCTCCTCCAAAAATAAATCCAACTGTCCCTCCTCATCCAACAGGGGAAGCTCCTCTGATGTGCTAATGAATTGTCCCATTTCCTTTTTGAGGCAAGACCCATGGAACATGTTATGAATCTTGCTCCCCTCTAGAAGCTATAGCTCGTAAGAAACTTCTCCTACTCGACACATGATCTTGTAATGACCATAAAATATGGGCTTGAGCTTCTTGGCCCCACTCTTCTTCAAAGATGACTATCTGTAGGGTTGGAGTCTCAAGAAAACCAAATCTCCAACCTCAAAGTTTCACTCTATCCGGTGCCTTTCTGCACTTATCTTCTATCGGTTTTGTGTCGTCTGCGGGTTCTCTTTAAACAAATTGAGAATCTCCTGACTCTCTATGATCCAATCCTTGGCCTTGGGAGCTCTTCTCTCTCCAAAGACCAAGTCTACCAAAGTGGGAGCATCATATTCGTACAATGCTTGGAAGGGTATCATACCAATGGACATGTGGAAGGTGGTGTTGTAGCAATGTTCTCCTAAATGTAACCACTTCACCCACGTTCTTTGTTGTCCTCCTACGTAGTTCCTCAAATACCCTTCAACCCAATTGTTGACAATCTCAGTCTACCCATCTATCTGAGGGTGATAGTTGGTGTTAGGTGTCAACTATGTCCCCACCAACCAAAACAACTCTCTCCAAAATGTCCCTATGAACCGACTGCCCCTATCATTGACGATGTTCTTCGGTAACCCATAAAGTTTGAACACCTCACTGAAGAAAAACTCAGCTACCTGAAATGCATTGTACTCTATTGGTATGGCATAGAAGTGAGAAAACTTGGTCAATCTGTTGACCACTGCATAGATACAGTCCTGACCATGGACCTTGGGTAGACCTATGATGAAGTCCATAGATATACTCTCTCATTTCTTCTCTGGAATGGGGAGTGGCTAAAGTAGCCCTGTTGGAAGAGCATGCTCTGACTTGTTCTGCTGGCAAGTCACACACTCATCGACGTGTCTCATAACATCTTGTTTGAGGCCCTTCCTTGAGAACCTCTCTTTGATCTATCCATAGGTTTTGAAAAACCCTTGATGGCCTGCTAGAGGTGAATCATGAATTGCGGTGAGGATCTTCTTCTTGAGCCCTAAATCTAGCACCAAGTAGACTCTATCCTTGTAAAATATGACATCGTCAATGACCCTATACCAGTCATCCTGTATCTTCCCATCCATCACCTCACAAGCAAACTTGTTCTTGGAATATTCCACTAACAAGTGGGATTTCCAATCTATTGAAATCTCCATCAAATAACATGTCGCAAGTCTCCTCGATAGTGCATCAGCCACAATGTTCTTCTTCCCCTTGACATACTCTATGTCAAATTCGAATGCATGTACCTTCGTCACCCATTTCTGTTGGTGCTCACTAAGGTCCTTCTGCTCAAGGAAATACTTCAAAATGTTGTGATCAGTCTTGGCCAGAAATTTTCTTCCCACCAAATATTGTCTGAACTTGGTCAAGGCATGCATGATTTCCAACATTTCCTTGTCATAAATGGAGTACAACCTCTCAGGTTGACTAAGATTCCAACTCTCGAATACAATGGGGTGTCCTCCCTGCATCAAAATTGCAACGATCCCTTCGTCAAATGCGTCACACTCTAGTACAAATGGCAAGGTGAAGTCTAGTAGTTCCAAAACTGAACAAGTTCCCATAACTTCCTTCATGTGATCAAAGGCTTCCTGTGATTTCTCAGTCCATTTGAAGGCCCCATGCTTGGTATTATCTGTCAGCGATGCTCCAAGTTGAGAAAAACCCCGGATGAACCACCTGTAATAACTGCACAGCCCAAAGAAGCTCCTCAATTCTGTCACGTTCCTGGGCATCGACCAATCCAGAATGGCCCTGATCTTCTCTTGGTGCACATGTACCCCCTATGCACTGATGATGTGTCCTAAGTAAAGAATCTATGTCATATTGAACTCGCACTTGGACTCTTTGGCATATAATGATTATGCCTCCATGATGCTCAATACCTCATCTAGGTGCCTCATACGCTCTTTCCATGACCGACTATAGATCAAGATGTTGTCGAAGAAAACCAAGACTGATTTCCTTAACTGATCCCTGAATATATGTTTCATGCAAGACTGGAATGTAGTGGGTGGATTGGTTATCCCAAATGGCATAACTAGGAACTCGAAGTGTCCAAAATGACATCGAAATGTCGTCTTCTCTATGTCCTACTCTCTGTAATGTTCCTGACTTGGCTAGTCTAGGAAACACTGCTAATGTGTGTGTAGGATCAATGGTTTACAACATATAAATGATCATACAAATAATAAATGTAAAAAAGGACTGCAAAGTTTGTATTATGATATCTCCATGGATTACAAAATGGTTGAATGTGGTTGAATAAAATCACAATACTCAACTAGATCAACAAACAAATGATCTTATCCGGAATACAAATAAGCAACTAAAATATAATGCCCGGAATATGGGAGCACTGCGAAATCAATGGATACGCTGGGAATCTAGCAGTTCTGACGGTAACTGCTGGAAGTCTGGAAAGTTCGCCTTGGGAGCTATACTTCTCAGAATGACCTGGAAACTGTCCCAAATGATGCGTCGTGCTCTAGTTCTTGGTACTGGTATCTTTCGGACCCCTTCGCTGATGAATCTGGACCCCGAATGGATACCCCTGGGGGAATGTGCCCCTCTTCTTATGGAAAAATGTGTCCTAGTGATTCCACCATCGGAATTGGATGAGATATGTCTCAAAATGACCGCCTTGGTCTAATGGGAAATGGGTCGAAAGGGTTTCCCTGAATCTGGTCTGATGCTCTCTCTGGAACCCCAAATGTGCCCACCAAAAGTGTCGCATGTTCAATTATGGAAAATGCGTCCCAGTTGATTCCTCCATCAGAATATGATGAGAAACCAGGAAAAATATGTGCCTTTCCCTCCTCTCAAATGGGTCGGAGGAAAATCTCAAAATTCTCCCTGGATGGGATAAGTCAACTAAAAACCCTCTCAGAAGCTGCACCCTCACTCTGGAATGATCCCTTGCTACTGAACATTGTGTAACTAATGTTGAAGAATGATGGAAGACCTGAATGATCTTCCCGATGACTACAGTGTGTCTCTCAACACTGAAATCAACCACTTGTGTCTTCCTCTTGGAATCCACTGAACTATCTCTCCTGAGATGTGCCTCTTCTCCTCAATGACAAGTCATACTCTGCATAATGATGAATTAGGTTGCTAACCCTTCCTTTATATCTTTCCAAAACCCTAAATCATGTTGAAACCCTAATTCAATGTTGACTTCCAAAACCCTAAATCATGTTGAAACCCTAATTCAATGTTGACTTCCAAAACCCTAAATCACTGTTGAAACCATAATTCACTATTGACTTCTATTTTTAGCTCATAATGACTTAAAAGCGCTTTTAACCCTTTTTAGCTCAATGCCACTTTCTGAATATAACACATATGACTAGAGTGACTTCTAGTAACCCTGTTTACCCCTCTTTGGCCCTAGCTATAGTCTAACAAGGAGGTTTAGACCATTAAGCCTCCTCTCTGGAACTCCTGTTTGGAAAGGGACATTACAATCCCACTTGGGTTGATGCAATGGTGGAGGAGTATGACTCCATTGTAAAAAACAGTGCATGGGAAATTGTCCCAAGACCGGTTGACAAATCAGTGGTATATTCGAGATGGATCTACAAGGGTAAGATTTTAATCATTGTTCTTTATGTTGATTATTTAATACTGACTGATGATGAGAAGTTGATCCACTCATGCAAGGAGGACCTTGCAAAAGAGTTCAAGATGAAGGATATGGGCTTTCTTCATTATTTCCTTGGATTGAAAATATGGCAGCGAGATGGTGAAATTTTTGTGTCTCAAGGAAAGTATGCAAGGGATATACTTGGTAAGTTTCACATGGAGGGCGGAAAACCCATGGATACTCCTCTTCCAGGAAACTGGAAGAAAGAGGATGCTACTTCTAGAGAGGTAGTGGATGTTATTGTCTATTGACAGTTAGTGGGTTCGCTAATGTATCTAATGAACACAAGACCGAACATTTTCTATGCGGTTAACCAGCTGAGTCAAGCGATGGTTAATCCTACCAAGATCTTTTGGAAGGCGGGTAAGAATGTCTTGAGATACCTAAGGGGCACATATGAGTATGGCTTATGGTACAGACAAAAGGATGAGGTGAATTTGCATGGCTTCACGGATGCAGATTGGGCAGGAAGCCCAATGGACAGAAGGGAGCACATCAAGGGGGATCTTTAGTATCGAATCTACAGTTGTTTCTTGGTACAACAGGAAGCAAATATCTGTGGCACTCAGTTCAGCGGAAGCAAAATACATGGCAGTGATTCAAGCTGCATGTGAGGTTATTTGGATGAGAAAGATCTTGGTTGGTTTGTTTGGTTCTCATTTAGATCCGACAATGATTCATTGTGATAATCAGAGTTGCATTAAAATCTCGATTAATCATGTGTTTCATGATATATCTAAGCATATAGATATCCGGTATCATCATATCAGATATTGTGTGTAGCAGAAGATCATGTTGCTTCAGTACATTCCTACGAAATATCAGGATGTAGACATTCTGACGAAGGTGCTCACCAGGAGCAAATTCGAATACCATAGAGACAGGATCGGGGTGAAGGATAATCCCTTTCTTGTTGAGAGGGAGTGTTGAGATTCAAGAAGAAGATCCTAGTGAAAATTATGCACGTACACTAACATGGAGCATCAGGCTATTTTTAGGTGGAAGTCTATTTTTAGATGATGAAAAAATTCTATTTATAGATGATGTCTATTTATAAATGGTGAGTGAATTCTATTTATAGATGTACATCGACTATTATTATCCCTTAATAATAGTTGGACAATAAATATTAGTCTATTCTCAATGAGCACTTGGAAATAGTTAACTATGTAAGTTTTAAACCTGTGAAGTAAAGCAATGCATATAGATTCTTAAGCAATACAAAAATTAAGCAATGGCTCATACACAGAGTACACAGAGATTTTATACCGGTAGCCCTCAACCGGGAAAACCTTTCTTATTTTTATTATATCGAATTTCACCATTCGCCATACAATATATACAATGCTTTTAGGTATTCCGTAGATACCAAAACCCTAATCCCTTAATCCGGGATTAATTTACAAATCTGCTAAAAATAGCAAAAAACCACCCAAAAAAAAAAAATTGGGGCGTTGCCCTGAACGCTGCGCGTAACCAAGGGAGGCATACCTGCCCCCCCCTAGGAAAGGGATTGTTAGACGCAGTTGTCGTATCTCATGCGCCCACACACACACACACATGCAAAGAATATAACACATACCAAACATTCTCCCACTTGTTGTTTTCTTTGCATCCAGGGGTCTAGGGGATTATATAGTCAACAATCCAGGGCAACAATGCCCATTGTTACTCTACACCAGGAGAAATTTTTTGTGCTCATAGACTTTGTCAATGAATCTGCAACATTCTTCAAAGTGTCAACCTTTTTCAGTAACACCTTCTTTTCCTCAACCATGTCTCTCACAAAGTGATACTGAACATCAATATGCTTTGTCTTCGAATGATAAGTTGGGTTCTTTGCCAGGAATATTGCACTCTGAATGTCACAATCTAATCTCATTACTTGGTGTACCAATCCAATACCTAAACACAATCTTTGTAACCATACTGCTTCCTTGCTTGCATGGGTGGCTGTCGTGTATTCAGCTTCTATAGTTGAGAGTTCCACTACAGCCTGTCTTTTGCTCATCCAACTGATTTCTCCTCTAAATAGGTTAAACACATAACCACTTGTAGATCTTTTGTGATCCATATCTCCAGCCCAGTTTTCATCCACAAAGCCATGTATGTCCACCACTCTGTCCAATCCTGGTCTTCCTTGGTAGCACAATCCATAACTGGTGGTGCCACGAAGATACCTAAAGACCCTCTTTATTGTTGTCCAATGATCCTTCCTTGGTTTTGACATATACATGCTCAAAACTCCCACTGCATGTGCAATGTCCAGTCTAGTACAAACCATTGCATACATCAAACTGCCAACTGCACTGGCATATGGAACATGGGACATGTCCTCTTCTTCTTCCTG
>JZKD02S2016179.1:12943-23706 GCA_000966675.3 Picea glauca
AACCCGAACCATGTGACTTAGGTTTTAAAGGAAAAAACAAGGTGAAAAACTGCCTCGTTATCCCCAAAACTGCCAGCAACATAAAAAACTGGCAGACTCATTCAGGCTTGCCATTCTCCACTGTACTTGAGAGAACTTGCCAATACTCATGAGTAGAGCAAGTACTGACGGCGCAATGCTCGGTCAACGTGAATTTGACCCAAGTACTCGCCAAGCGGCCACACTTGGGAGAACTCCCAAGCAATACTCAGGGGTATGGCAACTATGGAACAAACAAAGATTAACTACCAAACTATCATGGTGCTGAACACCATATTAACGATTTAATGATGCATGTAAAGAGGATATATGACCATCGTGGCTCTTTATGTCTCAAGCAACCTCAGAGGATTCTATTAGAATTTTGAATTTCATGATTTTCCTTGCCACTTTAAATGTGACATAATATTGAGGGGATATATTGTTCTATCAGGTAACTGTTAACAGGATTCCCATGGCATACCCCTTCTTTTCTATTTCTGCTTCCTTTATGGTTTATCTTTTTCGCCAGCAAACTATTCCCAAAAGATGGGAAAGGTTTCCCAGATTCCAAATCAAGGAAATCATCCAGGATTCAAAGCAACGCAACTCTCCCACATTTGTGAATCCTTATACCCAAAGCAATCTAGGTGCAGGTCCATTGGATTCAATAGACGGATCCATTAGCCAAAACAAATGTGGAAGTTTACGAGCCTGTTTTTTAACAAAAACATGCATTATGGTATTTAGTCTTACTTTCTTGAAATTTTTTAAAGTCCTGTGTTTTCTGATATATAAGCAAGGACTAAAAGATTTAAAAACATGTACAAGACAACATCATATTGTTTACCAATATTTCTCATAAATGAGAACAACGTTTTTCTTACCTTCTAGTGCCATAGCATCACAAAGATTCGGTGCCTTCCCATAAGAACCAGAAATTACCTAATGATGAAGTAAACCAAGAACAAAGAGACAAGTTGCCTGTATGTTCACAACTTCACACCAAAAATAGAGATCTTTTTCTACTTATCTGTTCTAGAACCTGTCAATTTAGTAAATCGTATAGGTTCAACAAACTTGAATCAGGGACTGAACATCTAGAATTTATTAATTTCTACTCCCATCATCAGAACTATTGCTACACAACTGCAAAGTTGTGCTTCAGCTTGAATACCAAGCATCAGATTCTTATCACCTCTTTACAATTATCAGTTGCAGTTTCCATTTAAGAAACCATTTTATCTGATTTGTACAGTACACATTATAATCTTTTACACACATCATATAAATCACACTTTGCGAATGGTGCATTATACCATGAATTGAATGGATGTACTATATAAACCATCAATGTTCTACAATTTCAGTTTGTCCTCAGCATCAGAAAATAGTATCAGATCATTTAGACTCTGCTGTCAAAATTTTGCGTGGTTGAAGAATGGACATCACTCCAGTGTGAGAAATGGAATCAATAAGCAAATGACTTCATAAGAAAAGACAACTAGAAAATTAATGGGAAGAATGGACAAAGATGAGAATTGGTTGTTCAAGCAGAAACTTCACTATCAGATTTCAGCATAGTTTAGTCAAGGCCTGTGCAGGAAACTCTATTTCAGTGCACTTTAGGCAAGGCCTGTCCAGGAAACTCCATTCAATCAAACAAATGAGAAAGACATTTTTCAATTATACTATAGGCTATTCTCATTTCTTCTCCATTGTTATGTTTCTTGTCACGAATCATCATCCAAGAGCTTACAAAACTGACTTCTCTCTGGCAGGAAGAAAGGGCAAGCTGGGAGGATGAATTTAGAAACCAATCCATCAAAGCCCCAGTGAATCACCATTTATCTCTGGTGTTTGAAGAGTAACTTCAAGACAAAGCTCTAATTTTTTACTAGGAATCACACCTCTCTTTATGGCTGCTGAATAAAGCTGTTTTGCACCTTCTGTCATGCCCAGCTTGCGGTATTCTTTAATCAAAATATTGTAAGACATAGTATTTGGATCCATGCCATTTTCAATCATAATGTCAAGCATCTTAGTAGCCTCACTTAATCTTTCCTCTCTACAAAACCCCCTAATTATTGTATTGTATGTCATAAGTATAGGGGATAAGCCCTTACTCAGCATCTCATGAAAAAGTGTATAGGCCATATCTATCTCTCCTGCTGCAGTATGAGCATGTATCAATAAATAGTAATCAAGGGCATTATGCCTATGGCCCCTCTTCTGCATTTTTCTAAATAACCTAATTGCATCTTTGGTGTAAACATCCCTGCAGAGTACTCGGAATAGGGTGGTCATTGTCTTCATATATAGTTCATAGCCCTTGTCTGCCATCTGATCATGCAACTTCAAAGCTTCTAAGATCCTGTTCCCTTTGATAAGCCCATAAATGATGGTAGTGTAAGTAATTATGTCAGGCATGCAGTCATTCTGAGGCATTTCCTCAAGGAGAAGAAGAGCTTCATCAAATTTCCCTCCCTTGCAATATCCATTGATCAATGCATTATAGATCACTACATTTAGCTTTATTCCACTCATCAAAGCTTCATTGAAAATATCTTTAGCCTCATCTAATCTACCCACTTTGCAGAAATTGTCGAGTAGCAACGTGTAAGTATAAATATTTGGCTTACATCCCTTACTTTTAATCATACTCAACCACTCCAGGGCCTCTTCCACTCTACCAACAAAACAGAGACCAATGATCATAGAATTGTAAGTCACAATGTTTGGCTCACACCCATTCTTCTGCATTATGTCAAAAATTTCAGAGGCTTGTTCCATCCTTCCTCTCCGACATAGTCTAGAGATCACAAATGTGTAATTCACCACATCCACTGTGCATCCGTTCTGATTCATATCATTCAGCAAACCAATGGCACCATCCAGATTGCCTTTCCGGCACATACATTGAATCATATGGGTATAAGTGTCCTTATTCGGGCGAACTCCATTGCCACGCATCTCTGTGAACATGTTTTCAGCCATGCTAAATTTTTTGTTGTTCACCAAGACACTGAGGATCGCGTTGTAAGAAGATACAGGGGGCATGTGCCCCTCAATCTTAATAAAGTCAAAGACCTCCAGAGCTCCTTTGGTGGAGTCAAGACCATATAACTGGATCAAGCTATTGAGTATGGTGACACTTATCTCACATCCGCTGCTCCTCATCTGCTGCAAAAGAACCTGTATTTCACTGAACATCTTTGCTTTCCCCAGAATTTCAATGACAGTGCTATAGGCATCCGTGTGGTGCTCGTAGCCATTCTGTTTCTCCATCCACTGGAAGAACCTGAGGGCCTTTTGAGCGTCTGTTTGCTGGTTCAGCACCTCCAACACCACGTCTGGCTTCAGGTCCTTAGCTATTGACTTCATGAATTCTTCCGTATCTTCCCAATGTTCCAAATTATTGGTTTTGCAGATTCTACCTACTACATCTTCCTGCTGTACAGTGGCCTCTGCAGAGACCTCAGGCCTCATCCTCCATCCTCTCCGAGATGGGTTAAGGTTATTCCTTTTTAGGTATTTTACGCTAGTTCTGTCTATCATGCCCAAATTGCTAAAATGTAGGAAAGATGAGGAACTCGTGTGGGTTTTTGCTGTCTGCCTGGCAAGCCTATTACAAACCTGATGATGAGAAGCACACAAAGGCAAAGTAAAAGAGGGTGGAAAGAATTGACCTGATTGAGCTGTGAATTGGTTGGGACTCGCCATCTCTATTGCTCCTGCTCTTTCAGGCAATTTCTGAGATCAGCTGTTGCTGTAGTTGGAGATGCCCAAATGAGTCACTATGGACAAAACCCTTACTTATGCTATTTCTTATACATGAGTGATTCAATCCATGCATTTCCATTCATCGACAGCGATGAACCAATGTTGTCACTGGAACCATATTCGCCTCGAGGGATGTATGGTACATGACTGATTCAATTCATGCATTTCCATTCATCAACAGCGATGAACCTATTTTTTCACTGGAAACATATAGGACCAGAGGGATGGATGGATGCTTATTGGACGACTGCAATGTGGGGTTCCAGGGAGATTTAATGCTTATTGGACTACTGCAATGTGGGGTTCCAGGGAGATTTAATGCTTATTGGACTACTACAATGTCGGGTTCAAGGAAGATTTTATATCTACGATTTTATGGTATATAGATAAGAAGCTCTTTCATTCGGTTCCGTTTTTGTTAAAGATTGGAGATATAATTAGGAGTTTACAATCGTTAAAAGTCTATTGTTTTTGTCGCCTCGTAATGTTTGAGGTAACATGGAAACCTTAAGGTCTAGACGGAGGAAGATTACTATAACATGGGAACCTTAAGGTCATGAAAGTTTACTATAACGTGGAAACCTTAAGGTCTAAATGGCGGAAGATTATTATAACATGGGAACCTTAAGGTCTAGACGGAGGAAGATTACTATAACATGGAAACCTTAAAGTCTAAATGGAGGAAGATTACTATTTTGTTTGAGATTTGTATCAATTATGAAGTTTTTTAAAATATGAGTCTTGTTTCAAGTTGGATGAGAATAAATTTTATTTTTTCGTATCATTTTATATATAGGGGAAGTTTTTAAAAATATGAGTCTTGTTTCAAGTTGGATGAGGATAAATCTTATTTTTTGTATAGAAAAATGAGAATATGATTGAATATGACAAAGTTATATGTTGATGGATTAGTTGTCTTGTTATTCAATTGAATCAAAGGTAACTTTCCAATACATATAGGTTCGAAGTCATTACAATATGTTCATTATGAGCTTAACATGTCATTTATGGGAATTGAATCTAGATGGGGAGGATAGCAACCATTCCTCACAATCATCCAAGCTAAACCCAATTGACTAAAGTTATATGTTAATGGATATGAGCACTATATAACATGAATGTAATAGTACAATTCAAATCAATATGTAGTGTTAGTAGTATAGCCTGATTTAGTAGTGTTAGAAATATTTTATTAACGGTGGACATTGAAATATTTGTTTTAAATGCCACGTGCCTACTCCATGTTGAGCACAAAAGGAATTACACATTTAATATTGAAATATTTTACTTCTTACTAATATTTTTTTAAGTGACATGTGTTAACTCCATATTAAACATTGAAACAATTACACATCTTCCTCATAGAGTTGATATAAAATTATTTTACTTAAGCTTGATATTTTTTTAAATGTCACTTGTCAACCCCATGTTGAGCACAAAAGGAATTAGGCATCTCCTTCATACTCTACTATAGAAAATGTCTTTTGGCACAATACAATTTTTTTTACTTTCAATTGTTATATATATAAAAAGAAAGACCATGTTAAAATAGGTGGATTCTAGGAAGTAGAAAAAGCCTATCAACTAAATAATTTTTTTTTTCCTTTCAATTACTCTTTGTCTCTTTCTCTCACTCTCTTTATATATAGAGTTGATGTATAATTATTTTACTTAAGGTGTATATTGAAATATTTTATTTGCAGCCGACATTGAAATCTTTTTTAAATGCCACATGTCAACTCCATGTTGAGCACGAAAGGAATTACACGTCTCCCTCATATTGGGCTGTAGAAAGTGCATTTCAGTGCAATAAATAGCTAAGTTAGGATAAGAGACTCTCAAACATGTATTAATCATCATCTTTTTAGTTTTGTTAGTAAATGCATAAATAGCTCAATTAAGGGAAGAAAACTTTGAATATATATTGATCATGTGCTTGTATAATTAAGTCAAGCTATTTTGAAAATGATGGGTTATGCAGGTTCAAGTAAGAAAAAAGCTTAATGAAAGGAGATTTAGGGATAGTTGAGGTTGGGGCTCATTTGCAACCCATGTGGTATTCAATATACATCATTTTAATGGAAATTACAATTTGCATATAATAACTATATTGATGTATGTGGATTTAAGGGTATGCAATTAGACAAAATAATTTCTTAGGGATTTTGACATAATATTGGGACCATGAACAATAAAGTATATGTTAAATCTATCATCTTTAGTCCAATTGTTTGTTTGTTCACATATCTAAAGGAGGAATTTGGTTCACTATCCTTTATGTATGTTATTTATAACTTTAATAAAATGTAGTTAGAGTGGCCAACTTGATGATAATCAAATTAATATGTGACAATTTACATTTGTGTACATGATCAATAGGTGATTTTACACAAATCTTTATAGACTTCTTTTAAATTTTTTAATTACTACGATAGGAAGTCCCCGGGCTGACATGATAGCATTCTCCCTCACTTTGATACTAAAATCATCGATAATTCTAATAGCATGCCTTGTGGGACCTCTTTAGCTTGTGGTTGTTATGTATGTGATGTCCATAATAATTGCAAATCTTAGTATTATAGTGGCATATCCCTATGTTGGGATTTCCTTCCACATTAACTCTCTCCTTATACTTTTGTGTTTTTGCTTGGGCCTTATGTTTATGATTATGTTTTCTGGATTTTCTATTTATTTCTTGCTAAACTTTGCATAATGACATGCAACCCTTATGGGTGTTTTGGTAATTACCCTACCCAATTTTGAGTCATGTTAGTGCTTGTAATAGTTGTGTTCACAACTCATTTCTTTGTATAAAAGTTAGTCATGTACATGTTGTTTTATTAATAGTTAAAGGAATCTTTTATTAAAAAAAATCCCCTTCAAGGGTGGTAGGTGTCGAGTGGGGCTTATTCTTGATCTCGAGGGACATCTAGAAATTACCTATGCTTGGGGTCTAGGAAACACTACAAATAATCAAGTTGAGGCATATGCCCTCCTCCAAAGTCTTCTTTCAATAAATGCAGCTAGAGCTAAGGCGCTGATTGCTATCGATGACTCAAGTATAATTATCATCCTAATGACCTCAAAGAATACTCTTGTTGATAGTAAGCTATCATCCCTAATCACTTTGATAAAAAGGAGGTTTGCATATTTCAAAAGTTCTCTTTCTTCTAGGTTTTAAGAGAATGTTATTGACTAGTCAATGCCTTAGCTAATGAAGCAACCAATGCCATGTCCCCATTTTTGGATTCCCTTGATCGATAGTGGAAATGACTTTTGTGGCTTGTCAGTGAAGAAAATGGAGTCAAAAGGGGTTATTTAATGTCACTTAATTAGGAGATGTCATATATTTAATGTTTTCTAGATTGTATTTAGTGTTTTGTTGTCGAAGAGGCGGGTTGCCATGTCCATGAGCATACTCTCCAGGTGATATTTTTGCAGAGAATTGTTCCCTGGTGCGTTGAGCATTAGTTGCAGGGCTCAAAGACTTCCTGTCTGGCCTGTTGTTGGTAACCCTGGAAGGGAAGTGGGGCTGCCGAGGGATTGTTGAGCAGAGAAGGGGCACACTTCCTTGGGTTTGGCAGGCATGTGGGGAATGAGAGATTGTAGGCTAGTTGCAGCAACAAGCACGATGGAATGAGCAATTATGTTGAGAATCAGGCCTTAGCTTGTCACCAGGAACACTTTTTTCCTTGGTGGAGTTAAGCACCATCTTGGGGGTGACCTATTTTTGAAAGCTTATGAGCGACAGAGTCTATGGTTGGGAGGAACGTTTGAGTTCTACGTGCAGTTGGTGACTTTCATAAAAGATAAGTGTTCTTTATGTGCTTGTCTCATTTACTGTGTGATTATTTATCTATGTTTGACATGGGTTAATTCTTGTACATGTTTTTTTTTAACATAAATGATTATAATTGTATTAGAAAAGGTTTGGATTTCTCCAAAAAAGCCATAATTACAAACTGACCATATGCCAAATGTGTATCAAAAAACTTAATATCTTTGTCCCTATGCCTATCTGCAATTTTTGAGTTGAGCTACTGCAATTTATACAAAAATGCCAATGGAAGATGGCTACAAAGGAATAGAGAAAATACAAAAATTTGCTAAACATGTAAACTAGAGCAAATGTGGATTTGTGTCCACCTAATTTTGTTGGTGAACCTAATTCTCCTGAGTTGTTGTTGGGCCTGAGTATTCTTCCTATACCATTGTTGGGACCTGAGGAGCATTTTGATGCAGTTGCGGGTGGAAAGCTTCATTTAAGGCTTTGGATTCTGTCGAAACTTCTTGATGATTATTCTCTTGGATGCTTTGTCGATGTTGAGACCGATGGATGGAGCAAATCAGGGACAAATTTTTGTTGACCGCGTGCATTACTAGAGAAAATTATTCATTTTGGCGTTTCTCATGTGCCTGTAACTGTCGTGATTACTGTTCAAATTGAGTTTTGGATGTTGCAATTTTCTCCTGCTGCACTTGCATGTGTTCCTAGATTCTTCCTTGTTGAAATATTGGTATGCTCATTTAACCATAGATAATTTCACATCATTGTCACCCAACCATAGGCATTCACATATGCCATCCTCGAGCACACTAAAATTTACTTAGAATAATTTCAACAAGCCTATTCCAGAACCAACATATAAACCCTAGTTGCTAACTCCAACAACAACTCAAGACAAGTAGAGCGCTCCTTCTCCAAGGGTAGTGCACAAGAGAGAGAGTCTCCATATCCACATAAAAAGTACCATACACAACTGCAGTAGGTGCAACTGCACTACTCTCTCAAACTTATGCCATACTTAATAAGAATAGCACCAAGAGAATCACCAAGAATGTCACCAAGAGAATCACCAAGAATGTCACCAAGAGAATCACCAAGAGAGAGACTAAGACCAAGAGATGACCATGTGCCCTTATTCCTCCTTGCAGTTGTAGTTGCGGCTGCAACTACATCTCTCCACAAGACTTGCGCACTAACTGGGTGTACAAATGAGCTAAAACGTCCTCTATTTATATTAATTTGTCCAATGAATTTTTTGGTTGGGCCAACCTGACTTTATGGTAATTATGTTTTATGTTTATCTTTTTCCTGTGGAGTCGACTTGTATTTTTGGAAGATAATATTCTAATATTATTTATTCTTTTAGGCTGAATTGTCTTCTAGGGTTTCCACACATCTGTTTAATGGTTCACTTGCTTCCAAAATATTATATTCTAAGTCATAGGTTACACGTGGAGGTTAATACCTCCCACAACTACCAAAACATCAACACTCCCTCTTAGCTAGGGAGGTATTAACTAAGATGTTCTTCATGTAGTGGTCTCAAACACATCCATCCATCTCACATGGCATGGGCAATACTCACATGGTCTTTCAGACCAGTCTACATGTAGCATCACCATAGCCACACATGTTCTCATATGATTAAATAGATCATGTAACAAGTATCACAATCATAACTTCACATTAGCCATCTAGTTGGAAAACACCTCCAACACTACTAGTTGGCCCTCCATCTAGTAACCTCTGATGTTATTGATCGACACTCTAACTAGGAATCATTTCCTACACTACATGTCAGCATCTAGTTCATACATAACTAGTAACTCATCAGCTCACACATAATCTGGCTCAAAAATTTAACAGTCCCTCTTAATGAGGAAGGTATTCCTCTTGGCATGATCATCATCACTTCTTTTGTGCTTCTGCACACCTCAATCATTGTCCTGTTGTCAATCACAGATATATATGTCATAGGAAGTTCTGCACTTTCATTGGATTAGTGTACCATCCTTCGTTGGAGTAGCATACTAACATGCGTTGGGGTAATATACCAGCCTATGTTGGAGTAGCATACCAACTTATGTTGGGGTAGCATACCATCCTGTGTTGGAGTACCAACCTATGCTGGGGTAGCATACCAGCCTACGTTGGAGTACCAACCTACACTGGGGTAGCATACCAGCTTGCGTTGGAGTACCAACCTACATTGGGGTAGCATACCATCCTGCGTTGGGGTAGCATACCAGCTTGTGATGGAGTACCAACCTGTGCTGGGGTAGTATACAAGCCTGCGTTGGAGTACCAACCTGCACTGGGGTAGGATACCATCCTGTGTTGGAGTACCAACCTATGCTGGGGTAGCATACTATCCTGCATTGGAGTACCAACTTGCGTTGGGGTAGCATACTAGCTTGCGTTGGAGTACCAACCTGCATTGGGGTAGCATACCATCCTGCATTGGATTACCACCCTACATTGGGGTAGCATACCATCCTACGTTGGAGTACCAACCTGCGCTAGGGTAGCATACCAACCTGCATTGGAGTAGCTCCCATTACTAGGGATCTCATCACTTCCCTCTACTATGAAACACATCACTTCTCACTACTGGATAAAAAATCATTTGGACCACTCCAAGATTTTCCCTGACAGAGGCTTGGTCAACATATTTGCTACATGTTTTTTGGTAAAAATATACTGGATCAAGTGTCTCGTCACAGTCTTCTCCTTCTTGCTGGAAGAATCTTATGGACACAAATCAAGATTTGTACATATATAGGATATTTATCTGCAACATACTTGATCTTTTAAATCAACTTGGAAGTCACCACTTACTTCCCTTTTGGTCTCGGAACTAAGGAAAATATATGTATCACAGTCCTTTTGACTCGCTTCCTCCTCAGTCAATGTAGAAAATTCTACTAAAGCAAGGGAATCTTCCCATAAGATCTCATATCTCCTCAAAGTATTTGGAGCTTCAATATAGCCTTCTCAACCCATGGCATCCTTCTATCAGTTTTGAAAGACGTCTCTCTCTTCCATCTAAATATGAAAGTCTTTGAGTCTCCATTCTCCCTATGAAGCTTGACTCCTTCTGAGTATGTATAATCTTCGAAGTCATTTTCTCCTCATGATATGGCTCATTAATGTTGAATCCTGCAAAGTTTCATGG
>JZKD02S2016179.1:47139-57865 GCA_000966675.3 Picea glauca
TGACACCCTTCCCACTAATGAACTAGAGTTGGGCTCCATCTAATACAGAGCCTATTCATGACTACCACTCGAAGCTTTGGGAGGATAAGGCCAAAGAATTCATCTATGAGATCTTAAACTGGGCAATGGTGTCATTGCATGTTACCATATTTGGCCAACCGCCTCCTAGGATTTCAGATAGCGTCGCGACCAACCTAAGTAATGTGGCAGATTGGTATCTAAAGGTGGAATTTTCGTATATCAGGGTTTTCGGCACCTCTATTCCTCCATATGCTCTACTGTTATTCTTGCTAGAGAAGCTACTGTGTCGCGATATCACTAGAAAGACTATGCTCGGTGGAATAAACAAAGAGCTCAAAGGTGTATCAAAAAAGGTATGGTCGCCCTTCCCTATTCATATTGGTGTGTATTCCTTGTTAGATTTTGGCCACACCAAAGCCAAGGCTACGGATTTAGAAGAAATGAAGCTGGTGGATATTGAGTTCAAGAAACACGACCCTAGCAAGGTTGTGAACAATCACCTAGCGAGTTGCGGACTGAAGAGACATGAACACAAGGATTCCCCTCATGATGAGATATTCTGGGGTGCGAGGTCCTTCTCTGAAGTCCTAAGTCGGATTCAAGCCCTGCCACCTGGAGATATGGCAGATTTTTTAAAATTCCAGGAGCATCGATGGAGTTCTCTCCCCCGGATTTTACAAGGTGAAGTCCCAAAGCTTTCGGTTACAAAGCAGATGGAAGTCAAAGGTGCAAGGGACTCGAGTCCTAATAGGGATAAGAACCAAGGGAAAGCAGGGGAGGCTGGAACATCAGGGCAAGGAGCCGAAGTCCCCCATAAACAGGAAGGAAACCCCAAAAAGGGTACACCAGGCAAGCAGGCCCAAGGCCAAGCAGAGATACCCTCGCAAGGATCAGGCGACTCACTGTCACTCACGTCAAACAAGCCAGTCACAGAGGTTACCCCGAAACAACCGTCCAAGGAAATCAACAGTATGATTGCTATTATCACATCCTTATAGTTCACAAAGGGGAATCCTGATGCGGGGTAGATTTTCAATGAAGAACTGACACCCATTTCTGTAGAGGAGCTTCCTCCTAACGAATTTTTCTTTGATAAAAAAAGGAAGGTCATGGTGAGGCAAGAATTATATCAAAAATAGGGCATAATGGCTAAAAAATTTAAAATCATGACAGATGGGAAGGCCATGAAAGAGGAAGAATTCACAGATGAGATAATCGGGATACTAGGGGCTTATGCTATAGCCAATCAATATTTAGTTGGGAATTTGAAGGCCCAGTTGAAATGAAAGAACCTCTTGATTAGTAAATTGGAAGCTAAAGTGGCTACTGCTAAAGCAAATGCCAAGGATGAGGTGAGCAAAAGCCTCAAGCAAGCCCGAATAGCCGTTCTGCAGGAGATCGAGAAACTTAGATCCAACCTTGAGCAAGTGTGCCAGTCGACACAAATCATCCAAATGCAGGTAAGCCAATAGGGGAAACAAATTATAGAATTATATTCGAAGTTGGATGTTGTCAAGAATCAGGTTTTAGACATAAATAATTTCAGATCCCAAGCTGTCGAAATCCGACAGAAGGTATTAACAGCTCAACAAGACTTGCTTGTAAAGGTAGGAACCATTTAGAACCACTTTCAGATGATAGATCAAGGGTTAGAAAGTATTGCCTTAAGGGAAAAAGAATTCGGGGCAGATCGAGTCTCTTTCCAAGATGTTGTTATAGCTACGATGAAGATAGAGATGGTCGACAACTCCATATCATCCATCGCAGAACAAACTAGAAGGAATATCTTGTTGAAGGTCTGGGAATAGAATATATTAGAAAGTAGGGGGAGAGCTAATGAAGTGATGAATTCTTGTGAGGAAACGTTCTCTTTGATAAGTAAAAGTTTGCTAGACCTTGATAAGGAAAGCAGTGCTGGGACGCTGGTCAAAATCAATATAGCTAAGAAACTGCTGGACATCAAAGAAAATGTGGAGAAAGAGAAAGTGAAGATATCCCAGATAAGACAGGTCGATATGGCCCAAGTGGACAAATGGCTAGTGCAGCCAAGTTTACAATTATGCTCTATCATCACAGAAGACCGACAAGTAGGGAAAAGGTTTCCACAGCTGGCGAAGAGTTGTTACACCTTTGAAGCAAGAAACCAAGCAGAGCCTTCCAGGTTGATCGCCCAGTTGGTGGAGAGGTGTGTCATTTGCATCGAGCAGGTTTCGGGGTAGGTTTTTGGTGCTAAATAATGACAGATGTCAACATGTTCTATTTCTAGAGCCGCAAGGGAAAAGAAAGGAAGGTGCTCCACCCTTATGAGGGAAGACAAAGATGAGAAGATGAAACGCTCCAATTTTCCATTTGTAACTGATAGTTTTCCAGAACAATCGGAATTCTAGATGTTTAGAAGTTTGTTTAAATAAAGAAAAGATTGTAATAGAAGGGGCTTTTTGGCCAGTGGTAGATTGTAATTGAGAAAGTTCTTTTAAGCCAGGATTAATACAAAGCGAATTGAAGACTCCATATTTCGTCAAGATTGAGTTATGTGTTTTTCCTCTGTATTTCATGCTTCATGTCATTTTTTACATATATATATTTGATGAATGTTTTAGCTACAATTTAGTATAACTTATACTGTGGTGATTAGATTCTAGGTATCTAGTTATTTACATTTTTTCCTCTGTATCGACTACTAGCAGGTACAAGACCTGTGAATTATTTAGATCTCTACACTATATGCTTTCATCAAGGTATTCCTATCTTTTCTTCTTCTTCCACGGCGTGGGATTCATCTGAAATTGATGCCCCACATTGTTGAAAGCTCTATGTTTTCACACTTGGTTTCAAGATTTTAAACTCAATTACAGAAAATGACCTTTGATTTTCATTGAACCCTTCGATTGGCTTCACTGAATTTTCCCTGTATAATCTAAAAGTTGAGGTAAGCACTTTAAAACATCCACCTTCTTTTAAATCTTTGTTCTCCCCATGACTGTACCCATCGTAAGACAAGACAACATCGAACCTGATCTATCGGATCAAACCAGCATTGCTTTGAATCTTTTCGATACCATACTTAAGACCGCCACCACCCATACAGAGCTTGAACATTCATGGGCCACCATCGAGCGGGTTATCAACATTCAAGAATATTTGGAAGCTAGACAAAGACAACTCAGAGATTGGCCATAGCTTCATCCCTCTAAGTTGTTTCTTCCCCTTCCTTTTCTTCCACTCTTTTTAGATGCTTAGACTCTACACTTTATAGCCTTAAGTGTAGACTCATGAACAACATCTTTCTGGCACCGTTGCTGGGGACGGAGAATTGTAGTCACTTTCCTTTGAGAAAATGACATTTCCAAGTTTCATTTTTTGATAGTGAACAAAGAGTGAACACCTTGTTAAGGCTTAATCTTCATCATTCACTTGGCGACTCCACTCTTATGTAATATGGCATCCTTTTGGAAGAACACCAGACAAAACCCAGATGCCAAACAGACAGTGTTGGTTTTCGACCCTGAAAAAATACTAAAACCAAGGGGTCTTTTTAAACAAAATGTGGTTGCATATCAACCCAAGTCCAATCAGTCTAAATATTAGACCTTTCCTGAACCTTCATCCTCGCGATAACTTCCTCTCAGGAAAATATCGGACAGTGTCGTCAAAACCGAGACCTCTCCAATGGCCTCTTATGTTTCGAAGGGTGACACGCATGCCTCAAAGCTCATCCCTATCGATATCCCCTTGACTCTCAATATAAAACCCTCCATCACTCAAGGCTTGGAAGAAGTTTCCACATAAATGGATTCGACACCAGTGGATTCTCCCATTTACGTATCCTGTAAGTCGGAGGAGTCGAGTCCACATATACCTTCTTCTCCTTTTTCGTATTTCGCCTCCCCTGGTAAAAAGTTTCCCTATTTTTCCCCTTTCCACCCCAAGGAAGCCAGAGAGTCTCTTTACATCTTCACCAACCCTCTTTATAACACACTGATTTCCTCTCCTAGGTTATCCATGGCCGCCGCCAGAGGAGGAGTAGGGAGAATAGGAGGTCAAGGCCAGCAACCGCCTCCCAAGGTTTTCACCAAAGTAGCCGCTAGATACGCCCCCTTGGTCCTTCCCGTACCTCTCCATGATTTACCTAAAAACTATATGAAAAAATTACCTAAGTCCACAAGAGAAGGGGATCTAACTGCAACCGAGCATATCAATTTTTTCGATCAATTCGTTGATATTCTAGGTCTCGAGCATGAGGACATGTACTCCCGATTGTTTATCCAAACCTTTGAAGGACAGGTAAGAACTTGGTTTCGGATCTTTCTCCCAAGTTCAATCATATCCTATGATGCACTAGAAGACCTCTTTCTCAAACAATGGGGTGAAAGAAAGGATCATTTATACTATTTGACTGAGTTCGGGTCTTTAAAGAAAAAGGGATCTAAAACTATTATGGAATTTATTGAAAGGTTTAACAAGTTGTATAATAAGATCCCTGTTGAAGTTAAACCGTCTCAACCCACCACCAAAGTAACTTTCGCAGGAGATTTTGAACCCAATTTCACTCTACTATTAAGAGAAAGGAGAGGGGATGACCTAACCTGAATGCAATATGACGCTGTGGAAATTGAGTCAAACATGATGGCTTCAGGTAAATTAAAAACAAGAATTGAGACGAGAAGCAGGGAAACTAGACATCTCAGAGAACAAGCAGGTCCCTCTGGATCTGGAAGATTCTTAGATGACAAAATGGATGACATGGCTAGGATAATAAAAGAACTATCAAACAAAATCTTGAGAATGGAGCTAGATCAATCCAAAGATGATCAATTCGTTAAGAGAGAATTCAGGAGAAACCCCAATCCTTAGTTTCAACCAAGACAAATTAAAAATGAAGACCAAAAGATCCAAGCACCTCTGAAAAATGAAAATTTTATAGGGGGAAACGATATGCAAGAGTTCGAAGACTTGGAAGAAGATGTAAACAACTTAGGCGACGACTGTGTACAACCTCACTTAACCAAAGAAGATTATGAGAAGTCCCTAAACACAGAACAATCATCGGTTGAAGGCAATAACCTAAACGATGATGATGATTTCGCTTATCAAGGAATGGATGACACCATAATGGCTGAACTCTAGCACAAGTACAAACTGAGGCCCAAAAACAAACTGGTGTCGATTGCGCAACCCAAGAAAAATTTTCCTAGGGGCGAAATATATGAGCCCATCCAGAAAGAGACCGAGATGCGAAATGACATAAGGGTAGATTCACAGAATACCAACGTAAAAGGGGCCAAAGCCCAAGCGAGAAAAAATAAGGCAGCTAAAACACGAACACCTGAAACCAAAAACACTGAAATTAAAACAGTGCTACTAAATAAAATGGATAGGAAGGAGTTCGAGGTTTTATCCAAGGAAACAGATAAAACAATGGGATTTTTCTGCCTAGAAGGCGAGATAAAAAAGATCAAGATACCCATACCTTTGGTCGAGTTGGCGAAGAATCCTGTGTACCGAAAACAAATAACCAAGATGATAAATTTTTCAGATCTAGAGAGTCAGCCCAACATAATAAATTTGGAAGATGACAAGCCTAATATCACTTTTGGTCCACATTTTGAAGGTGCGAGAGATACTGTCACCCCTTTCTATATTACCCTGAAAGTGCACGATCAGTTGTTACATAATTGCATGCTGGACTCTGGGGCCTCTCATAACATAATGCCTAAATCCATTATGGATAGACTAGGCCTAGAAATCACCAGACCCTATGGAGATGTTTACTCGTTCGATTCAAGGAGAGTTAAGTGTATGGGCATGATCAAAGATTTAGTAGTCACCCTCGCCTAGATTCTGGTGAAAAATGTCCTAATGGACGTAGTTGTCAATGATATACCCCCGAAGTATGGTTTACTATTATCTAGATCTTGGGGAGCCAAGCTCAAGGGATCCCTTCAGCTAGATATGACCTACACCATAGTCCCTGTTTTTGGTGGACAGTTCACATGGTTATATAGGGAAACCCGGTTGGCATATATGGTAAGTGATCCATAGAATCCTAACAATTACCCTTTTTACATCACCGATCAATACTTGGGAAATTGTATTCTGTCCTTCGACAATACTAAAGATAATTGTATAGAAGAAAGTGACATCAATGAAATCAAAAATGAAAAAATAGCTAAAACTGTGTACAACAGTGGAATTTGGAAAATGTTCTTTGATGGTGCTTCGTCATGCGAAGGGGAAGGTGCGGGAGTGCTTTTCATAGCACCTGAAAATGAATTCGTCATTCCCTTCTCTTACAAGCTACAGTGGGACGTAGACTACACAAACAATGTTTGCGAATATGAAGCTCTGGTCGTGGGTCTGGAAGCTGCCAAGAAGCTGAACATAAGGAACTTAGAGGTCTATGGAGATGCTGAACTAATTGTGAAGCAGGTAAATCAACAATATCAGGCCAAGCACCCAAGATTGAGGTCCTACATAAATTGCGCTTGGGATCTAATGGAAAAATTATTTTCATTGGTAAAGGTTCATTTCATCCCATGAGCCAAAAACTAACAAGCCGATTCACTGGCCAAAGCAGCTTCGACTTTCGCACCCCCTACCGCTTTCAAATTAAAGTATCACATAGAGGTAAGGCACATACCATCCATACCAAATAACATACAACACTGGCAGGTCTTCGAAGATGACAAACAGAATAGAAAGTTCCTGAAAATGGTGGGTGATTTCTCAGAAACCCACATTGACCAGGAAAACCAAAATGATCATACCTAGCTTATGCAGGAAGGGGAGGAGCCTCAGCAGTTCCGAGAAAAAATTGCAAATCATCGCTTGCTAGTGTTAAAAAGTAATCAGATCCCTAAGGGCCTGATACCTCTGGAAAGGTTGTTTGATCAAAACGATATGCCTCTAAATTCCACCTTATAGCCCCAACCGGAGGAGGTCAAAGACTGTGACGTGGGCACCACCAAGGAGCCTAGAATAGTAAAGTTATCAAAGTACCTTCCTCCTGAGATAAAAAGCAAGTATAAGGAATTACTCGGGTGGTATAAAGATGTATTTTCATGGTCTTACGATGATCTCAGAACCTATGATACCTCTGTGATCGAGAATAAGATACATTTGAAACTTGGTGTTAAAACCTTCAGACAGAAGCTCAGACAAATCAACCCCATTTTAATGCCTGTCGTCGAAAGAGAAGTGAAAAAGCTGTTAGACGCAAAAATAATTGTACCTCTCAGGTACTCTGACTGGGTGGCGAACTTAGTCCTGGTTAGGAATAAAAGTGGGGAGATCAGACTGTGCATTGACTTTAGAAATATAAACAAGTCCTCTCTCAAAGATAACTATCATCTACCCAAAATGGATCATGTTTTGGAAAAAGTAGTCGGCGCAAATAGGATGTCAATGATCGATGGGTTTTCCGGTTACAATCAAATTGCTCTCAACGAGCATGATAAAGAAAAAAAAACTTTCACCACCCCTTGGGGCACATTCATGTATGACAAAATGCCTTTTGGTCTCATGAACGCAAGTGCTACCTTCCAGCGTGCTATGGATATGGCCTTCATCAGTGAAAGAGATAAATTCATGGTTATCTACCTCAACGACCTGACTGTCTTCTCTAAATCCGACGAAGACCATCTGTTACGCCGAAAGCAAATGTTTGAAAAATGAAGAAAATTTGGTTTGTCTTTAAACCCCAAGAAGTCTCACTTCGCAATGCAAGAAGGTAAACTCTTGGGCCACATTGTGTCTCGGGACGAAATTAAAATCGACCCTAAAAAGGTGGAAGCTATAGACACCATAAATATTCCTAGAAATATAAAGGAGATTCAGTCATTTTTAGGAAAAATAAACTTTTTGAGAAGATTTATCCCAAACTTTGTTGAAATCGTGAAATTGATCATAGGTATGCTAAAGAACAACAACGAAGTGAAAAGGATGGCAGAGGATAAAGCGTCGTTTGCACACATCAAGAAAGTGATCAACGAAGCGCCCATACTGGCAAGCCATGATTACCTAAAGGATTTCCTGATTTTCTCGTTCACCTCCGAACACATAGTGGCGGCAGTACTTCTCTAGAAGAATGAAGAGGGTTTCGAGCAACCAATAGCCTTTTTTAGTAAAAGTCTCAGAGATGTTGAATTGAGATATGATATAATAGAGAAACAAGCATATGCTATGGTTAAGGCTTTGAAGGCTTTTAGAACTTACGTGCTTCACTCCAAGGTAATCGCATATGTTCCTACCAGTTCTGTGAAGGATATATTGGTTCAGCCTGACAGTGATGGAAAAAGGGGTCGATGCCTCACTAAAATTCAAGAGTTCGACCTAGAGGTAAAACTGACGAAACTAGTGAAGGGACAAGGTCTAGCTAAGCTCTTGGCATAATCAAATTTCAGAGCACTTGGAATAAATCACCTGCAAGGATACGAAGGACATGGGGACATAAACAAGCCCGACGACCAAATAGCTATCTCCAAAATCAAAGAGAAGTTTTCCCTTTCAGATTGGTATAAAGATATAGTGTCCTACCTACTGACCCTAAAATGCCCTAGCGATCTGCCTCCAACCAAAGCCAGGACACTGAAACTGCATGCGGTGAAGTACTGTATATCCAAAAGTCAACTGTACTGGAAGGACCCCTTAGGCTTCCTACTGGTTTGTTTCGTAGAATCAGAAATAGAGGGGGTCATAAACGAATTCCATGAAGGAGTGTGCGAAGGGCATCACGCCTGGAGGACAACTGCTTATAAAATCCTGAGGGCAGGATATTATTGGCCCAAACTTTTCTCAAATGTCAATGTCAAAGTCAGAGCCTGTAACCCTTGCCAGTTGTTTGCTGGAAAACAAAATCTCCCAGTGTTACCTCTAGTTCCTGTCAAAACCGAAGCCCCTTTTCAACAATGGGGGTTAGATTTTATAGCAGAAATAAACCCACATTACAACGCTCAACACAAATGGATCCTCACTGCCACAGATTATTTCACCAAATGGGTGGAGGCTATTCCGACTAGGAAGGCGAATGACTCGATGGTGATAGATTTCCTAGAAGAGAGAATACTATCCAGATTTGGTTGTCCCTGAAAGATAGTAATGAATAATTCCCAGGCATTCAAGTCTATGGCAATGGTTAGATTTTGCCAAAAATATAACATCATATTGGGCCACTCCATAGCATATTACCCTCAAGGTAATGGGTTAGCTGAATCATCAAATAAAAGTTTAATTACCATAATTAAGAAAGTGTTGAGCAAAAACAAAAGATCTTGGCATGTACACTTAAGGTACGCTTTGTGGGAAAATTGGATAGGTACGAAGAAATCCATTGGTATTTCCCCTTTCCAAGTGGTATACGGGACTGATGCAGTATTACCTATAAATCTAGCCCTCCCAATAATGAAGCTTTGGCAAGATGAGAAAGAAGAGCCAAACCATGTCACAAGAAGAATAAATCAGTTGATTGAGGTACAACAACGCAGGACCGAGGTGGACGCAAAGATGCAGAAATACTAGGACAACATGAAAGCATTGTTCGATCATAAAGACAAAAACAGGGATTTCCTCCCCGACAATTTGGTTTTGAAATGGGATGCTAGGAGGGAAGATGTGACAAAACATGGTAAATTTGATCATGTCTGGTACGGACCGTTCAAAGTCTCAACTTCTGAAGGGAAGATTTCATTTCTGTTAGAGAATTTGGACGGTAAAACTCTCAACTCCCCTGTCAATGGGCGTTATTTAAAGCACTATATGCAATAAATGAGTTCCAAATCTCCATTGTATATACCAATTTGTGTTTCCCTTTTTCTTTTTTACAAACTTTTTGGTAAGTTCACTTTCATCGCAAATAAAATAGGCTGTTGATTTCCTAGAAGTAGAGACATAATTTTTGACACCCAGAATCCCATAAATCCTGAAGACTTGATACTCTCCGTGTTGTTTCATATAGGCCTCCAAATTACAGCCCAAACTACGAAAGGAGAAAGGGACGGCCAGGTATCCGGAAATTGACCCACCCGAAACATGTGACAAAGAATATTTTTTCAAGAAGAAAATGAAGTGGTAAGGCAAAGGGATGAATTTCTGAAGTATATGGGTTTTCAAACAAATATCATTTAAATGCAATAGTGGTCTCACAAGTATGATGTATTCACCTGAGTCAGGATTTCATGATAACATCCGGTTTTTTGGGGCCCATAGCCTTCTCTTTTTCTTTTTTTCAACCTTGGTCCTTTCTCCTTAAGCTCTGACACCTACCCATACCATCTACAGAGGAAAAGAGATTATGTTTCCATTTGGGAAACTAGTGAACGTCTTCGGAAGTGAGCTGGTCTTCACATCTTCTTGGTCCCCTATTGAACAAGGTCATGCGTAGGCAGATCCTAACTCTCTTAAGTCTTTTAATAGTTTTCAAATGGTTAATTCTTCCTCAAAAGAAGACCCCTGGAAATGAATTCCCCCCTTTTTCCCGTGGACTAGGGCATTGTGAAGGTTAAGAGAAAGTTGGTCCAGAGCACTCAAAGCAAGTTGACAGGCCTCTGTTGCGAATTTTACACAGATATCACCCCTGATATTATTTATGCAAATTGATTTCCCCCACTTTATTTTCCAAAAATAAAATATAAGATAGATGGTGAAAGGAAATTCATAATTGATTTCCCCCATCTAGTCCAAAGAGATGATGAAAGGAAATTCATAAAAT
>JZKD02S2016190.1:0-24213 GCA_000966675.3 Picea glauca
AAATTATTTAAATAATAAAGTTAATGGAGAAATTACTAAGTGGACAAGTGGTTAGAAGTGGGTTAACCCTAAAATAAGGAAAGTGGGTTAAGATGGTTAAAAGGTAACCACTTGACGAAGCTACATGAAAGTATAAATAAGAGGCAAGGCTCTCTCATTTTAATCACAGTTGAGCATATTGAATATCTATAGGTGACTGAGGTAACGAAAGGATATCTAAGACAAATTTTAGAGGGAAGGTGAAGTAAAGAAGGCCGAAATTCAAGGGAGGATAAATTATTTTGATGATTCTTTCTAAGATTTTTTTTTTTTTTGTAAATGAGTGTGTGAATCTATATTTCTTTATAAGGTTATAGTACAAAACTGATGCAAGGATTCTCAGGATCTTCCTTAACAAAAACTAGATCTAGGGTCCTTGGAGCGCAGTATCTGAAAATAAACAAAAAGTGCATGGGTCGCCACAATGGGAAACCAACCTAGGCTACCATAATGCAGTCTAAAAACTTCATCAAAAGAAATAAAAAAATTATGAACATAGTGGGGTCAACTCCTACTCTGAGAGACAAGGTTTGGGCAGGTCCTACGCTAGTCTATGTTGATGGGGTTCTTTGCGTCCCCTTTCTACTGTGCCACGTCCATCTCCCTCTGGTCCACCAGATGTAACTTTATGATGCAAGATGGGGTTCCATTACTATCAGCTGGAGTGATATCTATATGGTGGACGTAGCGTAGATACAGATCAAATTGTCCTGCCATGCGCACTAGTTTCTCCTGTTGTCTTTTCTGGTTCTCCACCAGCCTTTTTACCCCCATCTCTAGGTTGTTGAGGCGGTTGAGAATTCCTGTGCGCTCTTTCTTCCGCTCTTTGGTTTCTATACTGTTGGTCTCCCCTTGGTTCGCACACATCTTACCTATTAGAATTTTGGTTCTCCAAGCTTCCTCCACCATCTTATGATAGAGGGTTATCCTCGATTGTGTGGTTATCGGGTCCCATATCCCCCCTTCTTCCTGGGTTAGTGTTCACCAGGATTTTCCCCTGCGGGTGTTGTTAATTTCTCCCTCCCATCTCTTAATGATCGTCTTCCCCTTGGTGTCTACCTTCATGAGGAAGGTGCTCCTTGCATCCCTGGCTGCCTCTTCAATTCTTGTCATCCGGCGGGTGCTCTGTGGAGGTTCCTTTCCTTGGGGGCCTCTCTTACTGTTGGTTTTCTTCATGCGCACCATCTTAACTCACAGGTGGTGGTTCTTACATTGGGTTCTTTCCCGGTTCCGCTGCACCTCCTTCTGATAAGTAAGGTGGCCCCTATAATTGCGATGCCTTGTTTCATGATATGTTCTGGTGTCCCAGCCTTTATGGAGCCAACCTGGCTGTGGTCCCGTCCTTGAAATCATGATCTACTAATCAAGGTGGTCCTACCAGTCAGAAGATTCTGTTCCAGAGCATGTGCATTTGATGACCCTGCCATTATCCCTGCGCCAATGCTCTACCCTGCTCATTGTATGCCATCCCTTTCCTAGTCCCATCTCGGTACTTAGGTGAGGTGTGTTCCTACTTGGTCCTTGTGAGATCTGTCATCCATCATCCTTTTCCGCCTGTGAGTTAGGTCCATTGTCCTTTGTCGCCTGTAATTTATCTCTTCGGCTTTCCAATGGGTAAGTTATATACTTCTTTTTATTGATGGGGTTGTGGTGCCATACCTTCGCCTGATGTGTGATCTGTGTTTACATTTGCAACCTTATTTGATTGGTGGGCCATCAGATTCTGTCTGGGACCTACGTGTCCTACAGTTTCTGTTGTGCCTCCATTCTTTCTGTAATCTTCCATACTACTCATGTTATCTCAGTCTTTTTCTGCAAGTTGGGTGCAATCTGCTTGGAATTGACATTGCGGGATGTTGCTCCAGATTGTGTCTAGTTCTAGACCTTCATTCTTGACCCCCTCATTTTCTATTCTATCTGCCAGTCCATTTACTAACCTCCTCACCCAACGCAACTCCACATTGATCCCTGTCTGCAAGTGCTCCTAGATTTTTTTCAGTAGGTAGGCCAATCGCAAGTGCCTCTAGATCTTTCCTATTCTAGTACCATTTTGGAGTTTACTCACTGTGTTGATGACTAACGTGGAGTCTCCTTCCACTATGGTGTTCATCATCCGCTCTCGGCTGAGAATCTCTAGACCTGTCTCTAGGGCCCTAAATTCTACGGTGTTATTGGTGGATTTTCCCAGACTCCCCATGTATAGTCATATGATGTTCCCTTTATTGTCCCTGATTACTCCTCCCAGACCTGTTCTTCCTAGGTTTCCTTTTTCCGCCCCATCAAAATTCAACTTGAGAGAGCCTGGAGGTGGTGGTTTCTAGTTGTGCTCACCTACTTGGAGTTGTGGTTTTTGTCTGTTTGGATTGGGGTTGCACCCACTGGTTAGTTAGAAAACCTCTAGGAATCTGGAATCTTGATCAGTGGGTTGCGCACTACCCTCCTGGCAGTTGTTGCTCATCACCATCTTGCGTATCATGGAGGTTATTGTTTCCTTGATCTTCCCTTCTGGCCATCATTGGTTTATGAAAATGTGCATGTTCCTTTCCTTCCATGTCTACCATATGATCATTCCTGGGGTGAGGATCAAACATAGGTTCACCTCTGCTTGTTCATTGTAGTTTTATCTTTAGAGCTTGATTGTTGTGGTTATGTTACCACAGATCCTGTCTGATTGACGGAAGATACTTGCTGCCCAGTCCCACAGTTCTGCAGTGTGGGTGCATTTGTTGAGGAGATGGTTGGTTGTTTCTTCCTGAGTTTGAAATAGATAACATCTTGATGGACCAGTGAAACCTCTTTTCCTTAGGTTATCCCAAGTTAGGATGTGGTTGTGTAATATTAGCCACTGGAAGATCTTAATATTTGGCCATTGGAGGTTGTTCCATATCTTATCCCAGTGTTGCGCTAGGTCATCTTGGTCTGGGTCTGCCATATAGTGTCAGACTTCTTTTAGGTTGAAATCCCCTCCATCCTTTTTTCCCCACCTCAGCTGGTCTTCTCCTTCTGTTACTCTTATTTTCCATTTGCCCAGTTCCTCCTCCACCTCTTTTATTGTTGTTGTGGGTATCTCATTTTTCTGAGGAATAATCTTGTCCTAGGTTCTCCATTTGTTGTGGTCTGTTCCCTGCTGCCAGTATCGATAGACGTTGATTTTTCCTTGCGTGATGAGGTCCTGTTGGAGTATCCCTCTGTTCGGGTTTTCCATCCTTGGTTCCTGCTGCCAAGCATCCTCCCAGAATCTGGTTGTTCTGCCATTCCTGATTTCCCAAAAGATGTGTGTTTGAATCCATGCTTTGTTGCGCCATGCTAGGTTTGATATGGCTGAGCCTTCCCTGGTTCCTCCAAAGCGGATTATGTCCTAGTTGTGGGTCTCCGGTGCGTACTTTGCCTTCCATAGGTTTACCCAAGGTGTTGTAGTTTCTTTGAACCAACACCACCATAGTTTCACCCCATATGCATTGTTGTTCATTTGTGAATCTTACAGCCCCAAGCCTCCTTTGCTTTTTGGCCTGCAGACTTTCTCCCAGGCCACCAGGTCCCATTTTTTCTTTGTTTCTGCACCTCGCCATAGGAAGTCCCTCTGGATGGATCTGATTTTTTGTAGGATCCCCTGTGGAGTGGGGAAGACTGACATCATATAGGTTGGGATTACTTGTAAGACAGTCTTAGTTAGGATCAGTCTGCCAACTAGATTAAGGGACCTATACGTCCAGTTTTTTACCTGCTCCTGTAACCTATTTATTACTCCTTCCCTAGTTGACAACTTATATACTTTGTCTATCAAAGGAACCCCCAAATACTTGGTTGGCAGTGTTTTTTGTTCAAATCCTAGAACGTTGGTCAAATTCCTTTGGATAGTTGGGTTGGTATTAAAGAAAAAGATCATCGACTTGGAGTGGTTGATCTCAGTGCCCGAGGCTTCTCCAAAATATTATAGGATGTGTTTGTAGGCTTTGGATTCTTTGACTGTGGGTATGTCATGGAGGAGTGTATCATCTAAAAACTATTGGTGGGTTGAAGTAGGGAAAGTTTCGAAGGGTTTGAGCCCTGCTATTTCTCCAGTTGTTGTTGCACTCTTTATGCTCTTGCTGAGGCCTTCCATCATCAGAATGAATAGGAAGGGGGATAGTGGGTTGCCCTGTCTGATCCCTCTCATGGGCCAGAAAGGTTTGGCCAAGGCTCGATTGATTAGTAGCGAGTAGCTTGTTGTGGATACTAGGCTGACAATCCAATTGATCTAGTGCTAGGTGAAACCAAAGGCTTCCAAAGTCTTGATCATGTACTGCCAACTAATTTTATCATAGAATTTTGCTAGGTCTAGTTGTATTAACATTCCCCCCCTCTTCTGAAGTTTTAAGGTGTGAATGATCTCATGGGCCTAGATGATATTATCCATTATTTGTCTACCTTCCACAAATCCTACCTGTTCTTGCGAGATCAGTGAAGGTCGGAGGGGTTTCAATCTATTTTCTATGACTTTGGAGATAATCTTGTAGATCACGTTACAAAGTTCTATGGGTTTGTACCAATCCAGGATTTTGGCTTCATTTTCTTTAGGGATTAGGGTGATCATGGTTTCATTTAGTGCTTTAAGGATGGAAGCAAACCTTCTAGAGTCCTCTACTACCTTATAGATGGCATATTTGACAATTTCCTAGCAGGCTTTGAAGAACTCCACAGTGAAGCCATCTAGACCCGTTGATTTCCCACTGGGTATTTCCTGGAGAGCTTGATCAACTTCTTCTGTGGCAATAGGTCTGTTCAGGAAGATGTTTTGTTCCTTGGTAACTAGGCATGGAATATGCTGGGTTATTTTATGCATGGACTATGATCTATCTTGATGAGGTTCTTGGGCTATCCCATGCAAGTGGCTAACTAGAGCACTTTTGATCTCTTGATGTGACTCGTGCTCAATTCCATCCCGGTCCTTGATCTTCAGTATTTTGTTATGGTCTCTTCTGGCCATGGTTGTTCTGTGGAAGCACTTGGTGTTTAGCTCTCCTTCCTTTAACCATCGGATGCGATACTTTTGATGCCAGCGTGTTTCCTCCTGCTGGCATCACACCTCCCATTCTTGTGTCATTTGGAGCTCTTCCTTTTTCCAGTCCTCTGTATAGCCTTCCCGTAAACAAGTTTCTTGGAGTTTTTTCATTTTTTCTTCGATGTCGTTTTTCTCTGTGTTTATATTCCCAAAGATATCCCTTCTCCATTCCTTGAGTTTTTTTCTGATGTATTTAAGTTTCTTATGTAGTTTGAACATCCTAATCCCTCGCTCTCGTTGCTCCTCCCACCACCATTGTTTGATTTTTTCCTTGAAAGTCGGGTGATCGATCCAAAATTTCTTGAATCTGAAGGGTCTATTCTTAGGTGTTGTTTGGAAGCCTTCTTCCATTTGTTAGATAATCCAAAGTACAAATATTCTAGTTTAATAATTTAGAATAAAATGATTATTAATTTTGGATATTAAATTAATAATCTAGAACATTTGATTAATAAATGGAGACATTTAGAAATAGATTATTGTTGTAAAATATATGACTCTAGAAAGGTGTCGTATCTTAGGCTCTAAATTAGGAGTATAGTTAGAATATTGTTAAAGTTAGAATTTATTGTAAATGGACACTTGTTTATTTAATAAGTGATCCATATCTAGAGTTTGTTAATACATTTAGCATATATATAGCTCATTGCAAGAGTGTTGAGTTGTTCGAGTGTAAACTCTTGCAAAGTCTCTTATGTAATTTCTTTTCCCATTTAATAAAAGTGTCTGTCTGAGGACACTTCTGCCATTATTGTGGTATAAGAGCTCCAGTAATGCAACTAAACTAAGGAGGAGATTCCAGCTGATCTAAAGAGAAGATTTCATCTCTACAAGCCAATGCACTTTATCAGAAAATTAGTCAGTTAATTTTTAAGGGAAAATAATTTTTTTTTATGGGTCAGTAAATTGATCTATTTTCTACAATTATTTAATGCCCCAATGGAAAACGCTATTTTTTCTTTACCTCCTTCATTTCTTTTATCTACAATTATCCAATCTGAAAATGACATGTGGAACGATGGGATTTTTAGTGGGCTCCTTGAAATGATAACACAATAAATATGCAATTTCAGTATTGTTAAAAACATTAAAAAGGTTATGTATTACACACACTCTCAAACCTGTGTCGTTGTAGCATCATGTATTAAAATTGTGGGCAAATTTATCATTTCATTTTGGTTGCACCACCGTGTAATAAAATCACAGCTTGTATGCATTTTTTAAATTAGCATGGATCTCAAATCCTACAAACGTCTCCAATAAATCAACATGTTTTTCCTTTACCAATAATATCAGCATGTTTTTCTGTCAGAGATAAAGAATCATTTTCAGAGACTTCTTATTATTGATGCCATACCTGAGCGAATTTTGATGTTGCCTCTATTCTGGATCTGGATCTAATTATATGGGCAATTCTGATTGTGGTATATGACTGGTATGGAAAACTCTTATTGTATTGTAATGTGACAATAAAAAAGTCTGAGATGGTATTAGGTCACAAGCTGAGGAATCACATCACAAGCTGAGGAATCACAGGAGGAAACAACTCTGGTTCCTCTCATGCCAAGGACATTGTTCTTGAAAAAATAGGTATTGAGGGCTCTTGTAGGAGGAGAAAGGCAGTAAGGTCTTGAGCAGGAAGAGGAGAAAGGTAGTAAGAGACAACCGAGTCAAGAGTTTTCTTTGATCGATTACAGTTCGAGTTTGAGGAGAATTAAATCCTACCACAATGGGGAAGACGTGTAGTGAAAGATACATGGTATAAGAGCCATTTGTGGCTTAAATCCCTTATGAGAGGGATATAAATATATTCACTGCTTGACTACGTGAGAGATTCAAATCATTTCTCATCTCCCTATAGCCATCAAACCTTGAGGAAAGTGCTCTCCTCTATCAACTACCACCTCCTGGTTGACAACAAAAAGAAGGTTTAGTCAATGTGCTATGTCAGATGGGAATGCATAGAACGACTGGTATGTGAAAGTCTATAAACACGATTTTTTTTTTAATGTTGCACACTACCAACTCATATTTATATCTTATTGTACTGTAAGTCGATGTGTGTGAAGCCACTTCTTCAATATCAGGCATGTGTGAAAAGGAGTCTAGCGCCTTTTCATTTAACTCTTTGTCCATCATTCAACAACCTTAGCGAATTTGACTATTGGTGTTGTGTAAAAAAAAAAAAAAATCTTTTGCACACAAAATATTCGAGAAACTAAAATGACGAGCCATGCAAGAGAATTGAAAATTATAGAGATGCTTGGACAATTTCCGGAGATTTTCTTATTCTAGAAATTTATCATATTTTTCATTGAAAATATTCATTTTTGTACTTTCAAATGCTGAGGTATTATTTAGAGTTGAATATTATTGTGATAGTAATGGAAGCCCAAGCAGGTTAAACATGTGAGCTGAAGGATCATCAAAGGCAATGGATTTTCTTAAAACAGTGATAAGCAGTTCAAATATTTTTTGGGGGTAACAAAAATTTTTGTAACTCAAAGTATTTTTTACTTTGAGGGGGGGTGAATTTTGCAAGAGCATTGTCAAAGGTAAAATTTTGAAGGTTTCCCGAAATTTGACTAGAGCCAAGTGCAAAGCTCAGTTATTTTTTTTTAACGACTATTCGTGGGTCAAGGCCAAGCCCCGATAGATTGTTTCTTTGTGTGTGATGTGTCTCGTGTGTTTCTCATATTGATATCTTTTACTTGATTCTTTTTTGGTGTGACGATTCAACGCTACAATGTCAAAATTAATTAATTTGTTCTCTGACTACGATAAACTTGAAGGCACAAAATCATACAAGAAATGAAAATGTCTCATTGAAAGCACTCTCATTTACAATGAACTTTGGCGTGATATATGTAATGAAGATACTAAGCCAACTAAGCCTACAGATGCAGCTACATTAGAAAAATGGGAAGTTAAAAATGCCAAAGCATTAGCACTTATTAAATCTTCAGTTAATTATGAGATGTATGTTCACATTAAAAATACTACTGATGCATGGTCTGCTTTGAAAGATTTTAAAGATTTATTTGATAATCAGTCTGAATCAAAGAAATTTGATCTTCAATTAAAGTTGCTCCAACAGAAATTGATTGAAGGAGGTGATGTACACGAATATATTTCTAGACTTAAGAACATTAAGCAAGAAATACTAAATGTTGGTTTTCAAGCAGTAGATGATAGTTTCAAGGCCACAATTCTAATTGTTGGATTGCCTTCTCCCTATACACATTTTTTGGAAACTTTACAAGTAACTGGAAAGTTAGATAAACTTATGTTTGATGAACTAAGTGAACTATTATCTCAACACAACAAAACTTTTGGAAAGAAAAAGCAAGTTGGGGAATATATTTTTTTCACAGAAGCCAGCACAAGTAAAACTTCAAGCGCCAGTTCTAGAAGTAGAGGAAGAGGAAATTTTATACAAGGTCATGGTCGAAGCCAAAGTAGAGAAAATAATTTTCAAGGCAGAGGAAACAGTCAAGGAAGAGGGTATTTTCAAGGTAGAGGAAACAGTCAAAGCAGAGGGTATTTTCAAGGAAGAGGAAATAGTCAAGGCAGAGGCTATTTTCAAGGCAAAAGTCAAGGCAAAGGACAAACTCCACACAAAGGTCAAAACAGAGGAAGAGGACAGAATTCAGGAAGAGGGAGATATTTTAGTCAAATTGTTTGTAGAAGATGTAACAAAGTTGGTCATTATGAAGAAGATTGTCGAACTTTGATTGATCAAATTTCCAAGTTTCATCAAAACACAACACACTTTGCAAATGATCGAGATGATGATGGCTCAGAATATGTCTTTACCTCATCTTCAACATTACAAATTTCAACCCATTTTCAAAGTGATTATGAAGATGCTTGGATTTTAGATTCAGGAGCACCTCAACACATGACTTTCATACATGACTTCTTTTGGAATTTTCAAGAATGACATCTTAATTCCATCTTTCTTGCAGATAATACCAAACATACTCCTTATGGAAAAGGTGTAGTTAAAATTTATTTACCTGAAATTGGAGAAAGAATGATTTCAAATGTATGGTATGTACCAACCTTTAAAAAGAATTTGTTGTCTTTAGTCATGATTCGACAAGAAGGACATCAAGTGATTTTGGAAGATGGCTCAGTTAAGATTAATTCAGTCAAACAGAATATGAAAATAGTGATGAAAGGTTATGAAGATGGAAAACTGTTAAGGATGAAAGGGACAGTTATTCCAAGGCATTCAGACTTTGTAGGAACAATAAGTACAGGTATTTCTCCTATAAGATTGTGGCATGTGAGATATGGACATCTCAACTTTGAAAGTCTTTCTCAATTGCAAAAACAAGGGATGGTTAAGGGACTTCCAACTTTCAAAAAGGAAAATTCAAAATGCGAAGCATGTATTTATGGAAAACAAAGTCGAAAGAGTTTTCCAACAAGTTCATGGCGTGCAAATAGGAGGTTGTAACTAGTTCACAGTGATGTTTTTGGACCACTAGACACTTCTTTAGGTGGTTGCAAATATTTTTTACTCTTCATTGATGATTTCAGTAGAGTAACTTGACTTTACTTCTTGAAGCAAAAGTCAGAAGTATTTGATAAGTTTAAGATTTTTCGTCAACTTGTTGAAAACGAGGTTAAATAAAATATAGGCACTCTAAGGACAGATAATGGAGGGGAATTCACTTCTCATGAATTCAAAACTTATTGCACAGACAATGGGATAAGAATACATATTACAAATTTCTACACTCCTCAACAAAATGGAGTTGTAGAAAGAATGAATCACACTTTGTTAGGAATAGAAAGATCCATGTTAAGATTTAAATAGTTAAGTTCTACATTTTGGGCAGAAGCAATCCATACACCTATATACTTAAGGAACAGATCTCCAACTACTTCTTTGGATGGAATCACACCTTATGAAGCATGGTTTGGTTTCAAAGCTTGAGTTAAACATCTTAGATTTTTTGGATCAATATGTTATGCCTTTATCCCGAAAGAAAAACGAACTAAGCTTGACTCAAGAAGCTTGAAATGCATAATGATTAGGTATTCTGATGAGAATAAATGGTACAAACTTTTGACAAATGGAAAATTTATTGTGAGCATGGATGTAATTTTTTATGAAACTGAAATTAAGAGTGTTGAAGAAATTGAAAGTCTTCTTCAAAAGTTAGAAACTAAAGGTAATCAAAGAAAAAGAAAAATGCCAAGTCAACCAAATTCATATAATTGGTATGAACTTGATTTTCCTTCATCTGAAGATGATACATCCAGTCCATTTACTTCAACAACATCATCGGGGTCCTCCAATAGTTCATCAGACTCTCCTAGCAGCGACAATTAATCTGACAATGACTCTTCACCTCCAGAATCTTCAATTGATCGTCGAGCATCAGTTTACATTAATCCAATTTACAATGAAAATTCAGATCCCCAAACAAGTGAACATCAACTACCTAAATGGGTCGTTGAACTTTTGAAAGATGTAAGGCCTGATAAGCATAATAAAACAGGAACAAGGGGATCACACAACAGTGAAGTAAATTTTTCCTTATTAGCAAATGATTTTACTGAACCTTCCACATACAAAAAAGCAGTAAAACATAAAGAATGGCAACACACTATGATTGAAGAGTATCAAGAAGTAATTGATAAAAACACTTGGAAACTTGTTGATTGTCCTACAAGTGTTAAACCCATCAGATGCAAGTGGGTTTACAGAAATAAATACAACCAGCATGGAAAAATTGACAAGTATAAAGCACGACTTGTGGCTAAAGGTTTTGCACAACAAGAAGGCATTTATTATGAGGAATTTTTTTCTCCTACAGCTAAATGGAATACCATCCAATTAACACTTGCATTGGTTGCTCAGAAAGGTTGGAAAGTTCATCAAATGGATGTCAAAAGTGATTTTCTCAACGGAGACTTACAGGAAGATGTCTATATGAAACAACCACCAGGTTTTGAAATTGCAGGGTAGGAACATAAAGTCTGCAAATTAATTAAGGCTTTATATGGGTTAAAGAAAGATCCCCGAGCTTGGCATACAAAAATGGATGAATACCTTAGAAAGGTTGGTTTTCAATGAAGTGAATCAGATGATACTTTGTATATCTGTCAATAGGGTCCATATCTGGTGATTCTTATTATGTATGTAGATGATTTTATCATTACAGGAAATCATGATGATCATATTGCACAGGTGAAAAAGGAGTTACATGCAGGTTTTAAGATGACAGATTTGGGATTACTTCACTACTATCTTGGAATTGAAGTATTCCAATGTCCACATCATATTTTCATTTCTCAGAGTAAGTATGCAGCATAAATTCTTCATCCTTTTGGCATGTGAGATTGCAAACCATCTCTTACCCCTATGGAACAAAACTTGAAAATTTTAAAATTTAAAGGGGGGGAAATGGTAGACAACACTATTTATAGACAGTTGATTGGAAGCTTGATTTATTTGACCAACACTCGACCTGATATATCTTATGCAGTCAATATTCTTTCACGCTTTATGCAGCAACCACAGGATAGCCACTGGAATGCAGCCAAAAGAGTTCTTTGATATATCCAAGGAACAAAAGATTTTGGTCTTCTTTACGAAAAGATTAAAAATTTTGTACTTGGTGGATTTGCAGATGCCAACTTTGCAGGAAGTATTGATGATCACGCATCAACATCAGGTTAATTAATGAACATGGGTTCAACAACATTATCTTGGAATTGTAATAAACAAGATGCAGTTTCCACTTCTATAGCAGAAGCAGAATACATCTCAGCATGGGAAGCAACATGTGAAATGTTTTGGTGACATAGAGTTTTGCAGGACTTAGACATTTCTCAAAAAGAAGCTACATCATTATTCATCGACATCCAGTCAACCATTAATCTTGCCGAGAATCCAGTTTTTCATTCAAAAACAAAGCACGTTGACACCAAGTATCATCATATCAGATCACTCATTTCAAAGGATGTCATTAAAACCAATTTATTGTCCTTTAGAAGATCAAATCTCCAACATTTTCATGAAACCTCTTGGTAGAATAAAATTTACTAAGTTCAGGGATGAACTTGGTATCTATTGTAATGTATCTTTGGATCATAGGGGGGAGTGTTAGATAATCCAAAGTACAAATATTATAGTTTAATAAGTTAGAATAAAATGATTATTAATTTAGGATATTAAATTAATAATCTAGAACATTTGATTAATAAATGGAGACATTTAGAAATAGATTATTGTTGTAAAAGATATGACTCTAGAAATGTGTCATATCTTAGGCTCTAAATTAGGAGTATAGATAGAAAATTGTTAAAGTTAGTATTTATTGTAAATGGACACTTGTTTATTTAATAAGTGATCCATATCTAGATTTTGTTAAGACATTTAGCATATATATAGCTCATTGCAAGAGTGTTGAGTTGTTTGGGTGTAAACTCTTGCAAAGTATCATATGTAATTTATTTTCCCATTTAATAAAAGTGTGTGTCTGAGGACACTTCTTCCATTACCAATTGTATTGGCTAGTGATCAGATCCACCCCAGGGGAGGATGTTGTAGTCTAAGGTTATCGCCTGCATGATGATTGACTCTGATATAAGGAATCAGTCAAGTCTTGTAGCTATCTGGAATTAGTTCATCCGTTTATTGGTCCAGGTGAATTGGCCATTCTTGGTTTGGAGGTCTACCATCTCCGCTCTGTCTATAAAATTTGAAAACTCCTCCGTATCCCGATCCAATATTCTCATACCACCCTTCTTTTTTGCAAGGGAGGTGATAATGTTGAAGTCCCCTACCAGTATCCAGTGGAGGTTGGTGGCTCAGCCTTTTATATATTCTAGGTCTCGAATTATTCCTTTCTTTTCCTTTGGCCCGTGGAGCCCATACACGTTTGTGCATAGAATCTCCTCAGTATTTCCTATGATTTTCATATGTACCATTAGGGTGTACCTGGTTGCCTTGTCTGCTATGAAATTTAGGATTTGTGGGTTCCATAGAGTGAGTATGCCACCTGACCTTTGGTGGTATTCGATGGATAACATCTTGTACTTGCGCCAATGTTGTTTACTAATTGCCTCCATTCTGTCTGTAGTACATTTCATCTCTTGAATAAAATAGAGATCCAGTTTCTCCTGCTTTAGTTTATTCCTAAGGATTCTTTGTTTTCTTGGGCTGTTTAGGCCTCTTATATTGCAAGTTATAACCTTCACTTTTAAACATGTGGGGGAGAGTGGGGAAAGAGTTTCTCGATCTTACCCGAGTTTATTAGTAGCGCTCCCAGCTCCTGTAGTGCTATGTTGTTTGATTTCTTCCCTTTTTTCCTTCTCGTCTGTTTGGGTGATGGCTGCGATTGTCCCTCGTCGGCTTTCACTCCTAGGTGTCCTAACTCCCCGTGTGTGCATTTTTGTCCTTTGGATTTGGCTTCCTTCCATAGGAGGAATAGGTCTTGGATCCGGTTGAATATCTTTGTTGGTACACTGTTGAATCCCTGCCTTTTCCATTGTTCTAATATGTGCGAAAGGTCTATCCCTTCCCTTTCCACCAAGTCTCTGAGATCAGGGTCTTTTGTACCTACTTCGCTCGAGGTCATCTCTACATCCCCCTCTGCATCTTGCATGGAAGTGTTGTCCTCTTTTGTTTCTCCATCCATCGAGGTTGTGCAACTCCCCTGAGTTGTTGTAATGTTTGGTTGTTGGGTGGGATCTTTTGTTGCTTGGTCCTTGACTTCTGGAACTTTTTTTGAGTCCTTTTCTTCTATTGTCCCTTTGTTTGTTTGGTCCCTTCATTCCATCGTATTCTTGGTCTCCTGGTTATTTCCTGTCGAGGTTTTATTTTTCTTTTTATTTTCTCTATTCCTAGGGTTTGAGGTTATAAAACCTTCCTCGTCTTGCTGTGTTTTTGGATTTACTGCTTCCTTCCTTTTGTTTAGAGGGAACTCTCTGATCAAGTGTCCATGCTCATGGAATCCTCTGCATCTAAAGGGGATCTATTCGTAATCTATGTTTTGGATCCATTCCTCATCCCTAAATTCCAGACGTATGGCTTCTGGGAGTGCTCCAAAAACATCCATCTCTATACAGATTCTTGCATACAATGTGTATCTTCCTTTTAGGGTGGCTTCTGAGGTCTTCATATATTTCCCCAATTTGTTTCCTATTGCTTCAAAGGTAGAGGGCAACCAGTAGTCTAGGGGTTGGGAATAAATTTTTAGCCATGCTGGTACCTTTTTGAACGTTTCTTTCTCTGGAGAAAAATTTTATTTCCAGGGTTGCATGTAGAGTCCCGTTGAGGCGTGGAAGTATGGACCTTCCTCAAAGACTCTTTCCCTGTCCTCCAGGTTAATAAAGACTATGGTGAAGAAACCCTTCGATACTAGGTGGAGTTCCACTTCTCCATTTGGATTCCAGTGGTATTTAATCCAGTTGTGCAGAGTTCTTCTTGTGGGCCATAACCCCATGAATTTTCATATGAGTGCATGCATCTTCATTTGATCCTTGTAGAGTTGTGTTTGTGGGTCTTCCAGTACCACCTTGGATATCAATTATGTTTTGGGTTTGCAGGGGTTGCGCTCCTCCGTCCTGTTAACCTTCCTGGTCTCATGATTTTCATTCTGAGTCTCCTTAGCGACTTCCTCCATGGTCTCCTTTTTGTCTCGACTTCTTTATTGATGCTTCCCTGGGACTGATCCCGAGGTTCCTGTCGTTGGTGCCTTGAAAACTCCACTTCTTGGCCCTTTTCCTCTTTCCACCACTACCTGTTTGTATGAGGGGATCCCCTTGCCTCCCCCCACCCCCTACTGCTCATTTTTCTCTCTGTTGTGGCCGCGACTTTCAAACCCTAGCTCGCCACGACTGTCAATTCCATGAAGGCCACAATTTAACACTCAATCGATGCTTTCTAAGATATGTTATTTATAGGTCATCTCACCATTTTCACAATAACTATTTTTCTAGAATGATTCAGACCGTGAAATTGGGAGTCCATTGAGAACACATATCCAAGTTTATGTGATACAAATTTTAGCTTGTGGGTTGTTGTATATTTGGAGTTACACGCCATGGAAAATAGGGTATGTGGCTAGTCCTGAAACTAGTCTAAAACATGTGTTTCGGGTAAAAACGTCATAGCGTATTCATAATATATCCCAATTTAGTAAGACAAAATGTATTTGTTAGAGTACATTCTGTAGTATTCTATGTACAATTTTCAGATCCATACAACAAATATTATGTGCAGGGCATGCTCTACAAGTTAGCTCTCTAAAATAAGCCAGAATTCAACAAGGTATGCCATTTTTTCTATAACTCCTTTTCTGAGAGGTTCAAAGTAGTGAAATATGGAGGAATTCCATAAAAGACACTGAAGAACACTATGTACCATTTTTAGATCTTTATTCATTATAGGTACACAGTTATGATTATTGCAAGTTACAGTTTTTGACTAATCCAAAATTAGTCATGTAAGACTAAAGTAAAGTTTGATGAAAATGCTAGTCTCTTGTTGTTAAAGTTAAGGAAGGTTTGTAGGTATGTGATCATATACACCAGGTCTATTACAGAGTTACAAACCAGATTTGGATGATGAAATTGATGAGGGATTTTAGTTGAGGTACATGTTGGGTACATGGTTGAGACAAGTAGTTGATGAGTTGGCACATACAAGAGGTGTATAGTTGATGTTGTTGGTACATATTGATGATTCATATTTTATGTGTATTTGATGCATGATTGGTACATATTTGGTGCATGGTTGATGCACTTGTTGATGGTACTGTTAGGGCCCTAACCCGCACATAGGTAGAACAATATATTTAGATGTAATAAAGGTCAATATTAATAAGGCCTTTCAATAAAATAGAACAAGGCGGATGTAAGAAGACCTAATAGAAGCTTTCACTTATAGAAGGATCTTCCTCTAGATGCTTCTTTTTAGTATAAATAGGAGTCGAGGGTATGAGAACCATAGCTTTGATATTATTGTAATAGAGCTCTGCTCAACTGGAGGTTGCCCCCTCGAAGAGGCCCATGAACATTGCTTTCAGATTCAAAGTGCTATTTCTATTGTTATTCTTATATGATTTCAGTGTTAATGTGGTGAATGTTCTGGTTATATTGTTGTTATTCTACCATTACTAGCATTTTATTTTGGTTCTGCATACATTTTATATCTGGTATATTACAAGTGGTATCAGATCACTTTCTTTGTAGAAATTGTGGGTAATTTTTTTTTCAGGGTAGAGACATATTCCGATGTCTTTAAGCCACATAGATTTGTCATTACGTGCATAAACCCGCGGTTGAGGAATTCATACACGCAGGAATTACAAGTGGTTCTTAAGCGCACATCTGTTGGACACCCTTGTAACCACTGTTGGTACCTCTTTGAGTGGTATCACATCAAACAACACCTGTGTACGGATCGACCTAGATTACCTAAAGCCCTCTTTAGATAAACCAATCGACCGCCTGACTGTTATAGTGTCACCAAGAACAACACTCGAGAAGATACTCTCTAGCACCAGGGTAGTCGGGTAGTATGGATAAGGGTATGGTCTATCCTCCTTAGTTAGTGCCCTGAGATATTGGGTCAAGTACTACTGTTGGACCCCACACGTTTATCAGAGAGCTATAGCACATGGCAAACCCTTGTCTGTAGAACCCTTGAATACCTAACCCTTAGGGATAGAAACATAAACAAATTAAAACAGACAAGATCTATTATTGTGAAAATGTGTTCGGGTTGCCAAGTAAATACACATTTCTTTCTGGTTAAACATTTGGGCATTTTCTCTTTGCAGTATTCTTTAGACCAGACCTAAAAAAAAAAAAAAAAAAGTCCGGAAATTTTTTCACCATTATTTTAGACCTATTCCATTGGATTCATCTATTCGCCCTTATCACAGTCATCCATATCATTTTTTCGGCAAAATGTTTTTACCCTACCCACCCCTTTTCAGTTCCCCCATCCTCATGGCCCACACTTGTAGCCAAGACTTGGAAGCTCGCTTCAACACCTTGCAATCTGGTCTCATTGAGACCCAACAAAAAGTGAAACAACTCAATTCCAATGTTGCTTCCATCAATAAAACCATGCAGTCCTCAATGGGCGAAATCAAACAAGACCTCACCACCCAACTTGAATCAGTCTTTTCGGCACTCTGCACCAAACTGCATATCCATACAGATAATCCTTCATCTTCCTCACCCCCACATACTAAAGGTGACCATTCCTCTCATTCCCATACCTTGCAAAACCATCACTTTCAACGTGACCTATGCCTTCCACAGGTGGATGTGACCAAATTTGATGGCTCGAACCCCACTGGTTGGGTAACCCAAATGGAAAATTACTTCTCTTTATACAACATTACAGATGACTTGGCCAAACTCCGGTATGGTGTTCTTCATCTAGATCAAGAACATTGGCAATGGTGGCAATGGAGAAAAAATTATCATCAAGGGTATATTGCTTGGACACAATTTGTGGCAAAGCTTTATGAATTCTTTGACACTGACACCAACCATTTGGGTCGTTTCACAAAGATGAAACAATTAGGAACAATGGAAGACTTTATAGCTTCCTTTGAGTGGATGGATTTTAGAACAGAGGGCATGTCTGATGCCTTTTTCAGAGAGTGTTTTATCAATAGCCTCAAGGATGAAATTTGGGCCCATGTCCTCATGGCTCGGCCTGAGAGTTGGGTGGAGGCTACCAAAAGAGATAAAGAAGCACGACAGGTTGTATCTTATCAAAACCACAAACCCTCCTTCATCCCTCGCCCTAAACTAGTAAATCCCACTACTCCCTCTCCTCCACTAAAGATCCAAAAATTGACCCGGGCTGAAATGGTCGAATGCCAACTCAAAGGCCTTTGTTATAACTATGACGAAAAATATTTCCCGGGCCAGAAGTGTAAAGAAAAAAATCTTTTTATCGCCATCTCCGAGGATATTTCAGAAGAAGATGAAGAAACCCCCTCTATGTCTGAATCACCTGAATCCACTGACATAAGCCCTCCCTCAGACCCTCCCGAAGTAGAACTAGTCATTTCCTTCAATGCTCTCATTGGCTTCTCTGCTCCCCAAAACCTCAAGCTAATCAGTTACATCAAGCATCAAAAGGTCATCATTTTGGTTAATAGTAGTAGCACCCATAATTTTATTCATCGTCGCATTTCCCAAGAAACTCATTGTTACATCCATGCCGTCAATAATTTCCAAATCATGATTGCCAATGGTGGTTCCATGAAATGTGGAGGGCATTGTGAAAATGTGCATCTCCAAATTGGTGACTACCACCTGAAATCCCATATGTTTTCTATCGACATGAGAGGTTGTGACATTGTGCTAGGTGCAGACTAGCTAAGGACTTTGGGTCCCATTCTCATGGATTTTAAAGAATTAACCATGCAATTCGACCAGGAGGGCCACTAATATAAGTTCCAAGGAATCATTGTCAGTTCACTTGAAATCATTAGTTCCCATCGAATGGAAAAGCTGCTCAAAAAGGGTCATTCTGGTGTTATCGCCCAACTCCATGCCATACAAGCAACATAGACACCCTCGATACGACAAGACCTCCAAGCCATCCTTTATAAAAATCAATTGGTCTTTTCCACTCCCCAAGGCCTCCTTCCTACCCATGGTTTTCATGATCATTCCATTTCCCTTGTCCCAGAAAGCCTTCCTCCCAATATCGGTCTATATTGTCACCCCTCTTCCCAAAAAAATGAAATTGAGAAAATGGTCTAGTAACTCCTTACTGCAGGCGTTATCTTCCCTAGTATGAGCCCCTATTCATCTCCTGTGGTCATGGTCCTGAAGAAAGAAGGTTCTTGGTGAATGTGTCCTGACTTCCATGCCCTTAACAAACTTACCATCAAAGACAAATTCCCCATTCATGTCATTGATGACCTCCTGGATGAATTGAGTGGCACCCAATTCTTCACTAAACTAGATCTGCATTCGGGCTACCACCAGATATGTATGAAAGAGGAAGATATTCCCAAGACTTCCTTTAGAACTCATGAGGGCCACTATGAGTTTTTGGTCATACCCTTTGGCTTGTGTAATGCCCCCTCCACCTTCCAAAGCTTCATGAATTGCGTCTTCCATCCTTTTCTCCGCCATTTTATCTTAGTTTTCTTTTATGATAACCTCATCTATAGCAAAACCTATATAGACCATCTTGCTCAGGTGGATCAAGTTCTCCATCTGCTCGCTCAACACCAACTTTTCCTGAAACAGTCTAAATGTTCTTTTGGCACCTCAGAAGTAGAATACTTGGGTCATCTGGTTGGCAAAGATGGCATCAGGTTGGATCCTAAAAAGATTGAAGCTATGAAAGACTGGCCTCACCCAAAGACTCTTAAGAGCTTGTGTGGATTTCTAGGCTTAACAGGGTATTATCACAAGTTTGTTAAGAATTATGGGAAGATTGCAACACCTCTCATTGCTCTCCCTAAAAAGAAATCTTTCACTTGGACTCCAGCCATTGCTCAAGCCTTTTAAACCTTGAAGATGGCCATATGCACCACTTCAGTCCTCACCCTTCCCGATTTCACAAAGACATTTGTGTTGGAATGTGATGCCTCAGGGAAAGGAATTGGTGCTATCATTATGCAAGAGGGTCAACCTTTGGCCTTTACTAGCAAGAAATTATCTGAAAGAAATCTGGACAAATCCATCTATGAAAAAGAAATGTTGGCTATTTTCCATGCCCTAGATCTGTGGCATCCTTATCTATTGGGGCAATGGTTCCAAATTTATATAGACCATCAAAGCCTCAAGTATTTTCTGCAACAATGCATTTCCTCCCCAGAACAACAAAAATGGGTGACTAAACTCTTTGGATATGATTATGAGATCATTTATAAGAAAGGAAAAGACAATGTGGTTGTGGATGCAATTTCCCAAAAATATGAAGATGAAGAATCCCTTTTTTCTCTTTCATTCATTGTACCAGATTAGCTCCAAGTCGTTCGCCAGGAATGGCTACAAGATCCCAAAAGTTCACAGTTGATCCAACAATTGCAATCCAATGCTCCAGCTTCCCCAGGGTACTCTTGGCTCCATGAGGAACTTCAATACAAAGGTCGTTTGTATTTAATTAAACAATCAAAGCTTAAATCCATGGTACTTTCTGAGCTTCATGCTGCACCGACAGCAGGGCACTCTGAGTTCACCAAAACCTATGACAAGGTCAAACGTTCCTTTTTCTGGGATAGTATGAAACATGACATTCGTAATTGTGTAGCTGAATGTGATGTGTATCAATGCAAAAAGGGAGAAACAGTCAAATCATTGGGCACACTACAACCACTCCTGATTCCCCCTGCTATTTGGAAGGATATCTCTATGGATTTTATTACCGGCTTACCCAAATCGGGAAATAAATCCATCATCATGCTGGTTGTTGATCACCTTTCTAAGTATGCTCATTTTTGTGCCCTTCACCACTCATTTACAACATCCATTGTGTCTCAAATCTTCATGGATCAGGTCTTCAAACTTCATGGTATGCCACACTCTATTGTTTCTGATCACGACCCAAATTTCACATGCAATATTTGGCAAGAACTGTTCAAGATACAAGGCACATAATTTCATCTCAGCACAACTTATCATCCCCAGACTAATGGTCAACAAAAGTTGTCAACAAGTGTTTGGAAACATATTTGAGGAGTTTTGCCTCGGAAAAGAAAAATCAGTGGGCTCAATGGTTACCCCTAGCTGAATGGTGGTACAACACTTCATACCATACAGCTACATGCATGAATCCTTTTGAATTGGTATATGGATAGAAGCCACATTCAATTCTCTCATACTTACCAAGTGCCTCGGAGGTCCAGGTGGTTGACCTAACACTTACAACTCGAGAGGCTATTCTACGTACCCTCAAAGATAATTTGGTCATGGCATAGAATCACATGAAGCAACAAGAAGATCAAGGTCGCTCTGAACATCAATTTACAGAAGGGGATCAAGTATTTCTTCGACTGCAACCTTACAAGAAAACTTCCCTCAAGGCCGAGCATTGTCAGAAGCTAGTGCCCAAATTTTATGGTCCTTATACCATGCTCAAGTGGGTGGGACAAGTTTCCTATCAGTTAGCTTTTCCCAGCCATTCGAAGCTACATCCTATTTTTCATGTTTCATTCTTAAATAAGGTGATTGGAGCTAAGTGCCAAATTCAAACCAACCTTCTATAGTTAGCTGAAGAAGGATCCATTTGGATACAACCAGAAGTAGTTTTGGAGCAGCGTGAGCATCACCTATGTCATAGATCCATTAGGGAAGTGGTAGTCCAGTGGAAATATACAACCCCAACAGACGCCACCTGGGAACCAGCTACCATTCTGCAGCAATTTCCTCATCTCAAGCCTTGAGTACAAGGTTGTTTTTAAGGGGGAGGACATGTTAGGGTCCTAACCCGCACATAGGTAGAACAATATATTCAGGTGTAATAAAGGTCAATATTAATAAGACCTTTCAATAAAACAGAACAAGGTGGATGTAAGAAGACCTAATAGAAGCTTCCTCTTCTAGAAGGATCTTCCTCTAGATGCTTCTTTTTAGCATAAATAGAAGTTGAGGGTATGAGAAACCTAGATTGTATATTATTGTAATAGAGCTCTGCTCAACTGGAGGTTGCCCCCTCAAAGAGGCCCGTGAACATTGCTTTCAGATTCAAAGTGCTATTTCTGTTTTTATTCTTATATCATTTCAGTGTTAATGTGGTGAGTGTTATGGTTATATTGTTGTTATTCTTCCATTACTAGCATTTTATTTTTGTTCTGCATACTTTTTATATCTGGTATATTATAGGTACAGGTTGGTGCATGGTTGATGCACTTGTTTATGGTACAAGATGATTACAAGTTGTTTGGTATAGGTTGATGCATGGTTGGTGCACTTTTTTATGGTACTTGTTGATTACAGGTTGTTTGGTACATATTGTTATAGTTTTATATCTCATAGTGATAGTTTGAACATGGTTCCATCATTATACTTCTACGTCAGGGTGGTTGGACGGGGCAAGGACAGGTGGTTGTATCCACCTTTCAGTTGTAGCTGAAGAACATAGGGGGTTGTGGCCTTCTTCTAGTTGTAGATAGAGAATTAGAGAGTTGGATCTTCCCTCAGGTTGTAGCCTGAGAAACTAGGGGGTTGAAGCCTCCTTCTAGTTTTAGCTGGAAGACAAAGGAATTTGGCGCTTCCAATGATTGTAATTCTTCAATACATATAAGAAAAATCATTATGTGGTTTTCTCCTACTTTGGGTTTCCACATAAAACAACTGGTGTACTGTGTATGTGTATGATTGCTCATTTTTGCATTGTTTATTTACTCTGCAATTGTTGGATGATAATGCTACATTGATATAACACTTGCATTTTATGGTGAAAAAGGATTACATTTCTCTATAACTGATTCACCCCCCTCTAATTAATCCAAAAATTGGTATCAGAGACGGTTCCTTCAGAGATTAGTTTAACCACTAAAAGGTAGATCATGTAGAGAAACAACACGTATAAAAATGGAATACCATAGTTTGATGGACATAAGTATGCATTTTGGAGCATAAGGATGAAAACATATATACAGGAACATGAATTTAAAATTTGGCAATTAGTTGTAGATGGATAGAAAGAACTAGCAGTTCCACCGACAAATGAAACAGCAATAAAAGTTGGTCAAAATATTTCCAAAGCCACAAATGCACTTCTAAATGGTATTTGTGAATCGGTATTCACCAAAGTTATACATTTTAAATTCGCTAAAGATATTTGGGACAAACTTCAAAATATTTATGAAGGAGATTCAAAAGTCAAAGAAACAAAGATTCAAACTTATAGAGGTCAGTTTGAACAACTAAAGATGAAGGAAGATGAGAATATTGCATCTTATTTCTTATGAGTCGATGAAATAATAAATGAAATCATAGGATTGGGAGAAGAAATCAAAGAATCTGTAATTGTTCAAAAGGTACTAAGATATCTTCCTATGAGATTTGACCCTAAGATATCATCACTAGAAGAAAGAACAGATCTAGACTCAACAAGCATGGACGGACTACATGGAATCTTCAAAGCATGTGAAATGAGAACTGAATAGGAAAATCCAGATATAAAAGAAACAACTTTCAAATCATCCAAAAGGTCAAAGTAAAAGCGAAAGAAAAAGGAAAAAGAACATAACAGGAATAGTGACATATTATAATATGATGAAGAAGTGGCCAACTTCGTCAGAAGATTGAACAAGGGAACCAATGACATATATATAGGTAAGTTTCCTTTGATTTGTTTTAATTGTGATTGTATTGGTCATTTTTCTAAAAAAATGTTGTAACATTCCGCTTTGGTGCACTGAGAACACTTATTATTTGAGGACACTTGCTCGCAAGTGATCTGGACTTTTATGATGTTAGACCATTTATACTTGATTATGATGTGATTGACAGATGACATGATGTGTTACTATTGGATGTAGACAGGTGCTATTGACTCAACTTTATTGAGTGTGCAGGGTTTTTGACCTTGAGGATGCAGAGGCATCGGTAGAACCCCCTTGGACTCCGGACTGAGTCAGGGAGTGTGCTTTTGGGTGATATGTTTACTATGATGTTTCATTCGATTTGATGATTTGTTGTTGACATTTCTGACAGGATTATTGTTGATGCAGGCTGACGATAGCTTGCCAACCAGACTCACATATGGAGTAAAGTGGCCACACACGATTTGCAGATAGGTTGAGGGAGAGGGGTGGAAATCAGCCCTTCCACCACCTGCTAGCACTCCCACCGTGGCTCGAACTGTAGGTTAATGATTACCTAGTTCGAGAGGACCCACAATGTCGTGAGGGCCGACTGCGACAGTCGCTCATGATGATTCTAAGGGGTGCACAATAAGGTGGGGGAATTATTCCTTAGAACCCTTAGTCTCCTACAAGTTCACCTGGCGGAGTGTTGACTCCAGGGGTTATAGAGGTCTACCAATCAGTCCAGCTGGCGAGTGGCACCCTTGGAGCACGTGGTGCATCCTGAAGGGCACGTCGCACAAAAGAAACTCAGTTGGTGAGTGGCACCCTTGGAGCACATGGTGCATCCTGAAGGGCACGTCG
>JZKD02S2016190.1:39552-50852 GCA_000966675.3 Picea glauca
GGGGCCGTGGATGTTTCCCCGTAGGGGTTTTACCACGTGAAAACATCAGTGTGTTGATATTTGATCTGGTTATGTGAGTGGTTACTGAAGGTGTTCATCCTCTGTTGGAATACCTATGTTGTCAAACATGTGGAACATCACATAACTCCTAATGGTTAGATATTTATGGCCATATGAAATTGGAGAACCCTCATGAGTAATCTAGAATCCCCAAATGGTCAAAGTATTCAAAGTGGTTTAAGAGATTTTAGAAGGTAAATAATAAAGTGAAGTGATGTGTGTACTATAAGTCAAATTGAAGACAAAATAAATTATTTAAATAATAAAGTTAACGGAGAAATTACTAAGTGGACAAGTGGTTAGAAGTGGGTTAACCCTAAAATAATTAAAGTGGGTTAAGATGGTTAAAAGGTAACCCCTTGTGGAAGCTACATGAAAGTATAAATAAGAAGCATGGCTCTCTCATTTTAATCACACTTGAGAATATTGAATATCTATAGGTGACTGAGTTAACCAAAGGATATATAAGCCTAATTTCAGAGGGAAGGTGAAGTAAAGAAGGCCAAAATTCAAGGGAGGATAAATTCTTTTGATGATGCTTTCTAAGGTATGTTATTTACAGGTCATCTCACCATTTTTGCAATAAAGTTTTTTCTAGAATGATTTAGACAGTTAAATCGGGATTCCATTGAGAAAAAATATTCAAGTATCTCTTATACCAATTTTAACTTGTGGTTCGTTTCATTTTTGGAGTTACATGCCGTGAAAAATAGGGTCTGTGGCTAGTCCTAAAACTAGTTTAAAACAAGTGTTTCAGGTAAACATGTCATAACTTATTCATAACAGATCTAAATTAAGTAAGACACAATGTATTGGCTAGATTACAGTCTGTAGTATTATCTGTACAATTTTCAGATCCATACAACAAATATTTCGTGCATGGCATTCTCTACACGTTCGCTCTCTAGAATAAGCCAAAATTCAACAAGGTATGCCATTTTTGCTATAACTCCTTTTCTAAGAGGTTCCAAGTAGTGAAATATGGAGGAATTGCATAAGCATCAATTAATAACATTGTGTATCATTTTCATATCTTTATTCATTATAGGTACATAGTTATGATTATTCCAAGTTAGGGTTTTTGACTAATCCAAAATTAGTCATGTGAGACTAAAGTAAAGTTTGATGAAAATGCTAGTCTCTTGTTAAATTTAAGGAAGGTTTGCAGGCATGTGATCATATAAACCAGATCTATTATAGAGTTACAAATCAGATTTGGATGATGAAATTGATGAGGGATTTTGGTTGAGGTACATGTTGGGTACATGGTTGAGACAAGTAGTTGATGAGTTGGCACATACACGAGGTGTATAGTTAATGATGTTGGTACATCTTGATGAGTCATAGTTTATGTGTATTTGATTCATTATTGATACATATTTGGTGCATGGTTGATGCACTCATTGATGGTACAAGTTGAGGTACATGTTGGTGCATGGTTGATGCACTTGTTTATGGTACAGGCTGATTACAGGTTGTTTGGTATAGGTTGATGCATGGTTTATAAAAAAATTTATGGTACAAGTTGTTACAGTGGTATATCTCACAGTGATAGTGTGATAGTGGTTCCATCATTCTACTTCTATGTCAGGGCGGTTGGACGGGGCAAGGAAATGTGGTTGTAGCCACCTTTCGGTTGTATCCAAAGAACATAGGGGGTTGTGGCCTCCTTCTAGTTGTATCAAGAGAATTGTAGAGTTGGAGCTTCCCTCGGGCTGTAGCCTAAGAAACTAGGGGGTTGGAGCCTCCTTCCATTTGTAGCTGGAAAACAAAGAAAGTTGGTGCTTCCAATGAATGTAATTCTTCAAGACATATAAGAAAAAACATTATGTAGTTTTCTCCTGCTTTGGGTTTCCATGTAAAGAAAAATGGTGTATTATGTATGTGTATGATTGCTAATTTGTTCATTGTTTATTTACTTTGCAATTATTGGATGATAATGCTACATTGATATAACACTTGCATTTTATGGTGAAAAAGGATTAAATTTCTCTATTACTGATTCACCCAGCCTCTCAGTGATCCAAAAAATCCTTGTAACCTCGTCAATCCTCAAGAAGTACCCCACTCATGAAACCAATATACTACCCTATCCTTTGTGTTTCAGCATGGAAAAAAATTGAATTTCAATATCATGTGACCTCTTGTTGTATATTCTTTGGCACCTAGGCCCAACAAAAGATATAGAAGTGGGACATATATGACCTCTTTCTTTATATTATCACCATCTAGGAATATTTGGTTGGACATGTCGTGTATTGTACCTTAACCATTGAAAATTGAAACAAAACTAGGTATATAGAGAATATAGTTTCAGATTAACCATAAACAAGAGAAAAAAAGATAAAATTTGTACAAGTAGCCTTGTATATTAATAATATGAAGAAGAATACAATGTTCACTTTCCTCTTAAGGTGGGGGTGATATTTCATTGAGTAGAGCTATAGACACATAGCACAAGGCAAAACATTTGATAGTATCATATCTATTTAAATAACTTTTACATAGAAAAAACCCTAACTACTTGTGCTCTCATCAATAATGGGTACCAACTACCTAGTGGTTCTTATAAAGTGGAACCATTTTACATTGAATAACTCTCCACTATTATCCAATGGGACTGAATCAAAGAGGATGGTCGCATGAAACAATTAACTAACTCCTATGTAGCCTAAAGTAGGTATGTTAGGGTAGGACCCTAGGATGCCCTCTCCCTTCCAAAGCAACATTGTCCTCAATTATGAAAACGAGGAAATTGTTGTAGAATCATGGCTAGTTATCATGTGGCATATTTAGTTGGCATTCCTTTCTAGTGGATCAATACTTCATTGATCATGCAAAAGCACAATTGATGCTCTCTGGTATCCAATATTTTTGGTGGCTGAAGTCAAATGGAGCCTTCTTCATCAATTTTTAGTAGGATGGTTTTCACCTTGCACTTTGATCCCTTGAACATTTTTAGATAAGACACATGAAATGTTGGATGGATATTTGAGTGGGTTGGAAGATCCAATTTGTAGGCCACTTTTCCAATGTGTTATATGATCTCACAAGGACCACAAAACTTGGGTGCTAATTCTCGAGGTGTTTTTTCTTTGAGTGATATTTTTTTGTAGGGGTGAAGTGAAAAAAAATCCAAATCTCCTAATACAAAAAGACCATTCTAAGTGATACTGATTCACTCGTTGATTCATTATGTTTGGAGCCATAACCAAATTGTTCTTTAGTATGTGGACAATGGCTTATTTAGTGTAGAGTTTGTGGTTTACTACCTGAACCTTGGAAACACCTAGTAAATATGAAGCGACTGACAATGGTTTTTGGCCATAAATTGATTCATATGATGTCATTTTGGTAGCTCCATGAAAATAGGTATTGTACCACCATTATGTGAGGGGAAGCCATTGTGCCCATTGGTGTGTTTTTTTAGAGTAAAATAATATTAAATACATTTATTGGCACTTGTCAACCACTTTAGTTTGACCATTTGTTTGTGGGTGATATGCAATGCTCAGTTTTCATTGGTTACCATATAGTTTAAATAGTTCTTGAAAAAAGTTTCTAACAAAGGTAGGGTCCTAAACTGAGACAATGGAAGTGGGCATGGCATGTAGCTTAATTTTTTTATGAATTAATACTTGGGAAACTAAGGAGGGGGTAAATAGATGTGATAAGGCACAAAAATGAGTGTATTTTGAGATATGGTAAACTACCACCATGATCATATATTTTTTTCCCAACCTTGGAATCCCCTCTATAAAATCCATAGTGATGTCAACCCATATGTGTGTTGCGATCAATAATAGTTACAGTGCCTTCGTTTTCTTTTCTGTCTCTAATTTGTTTATTTGGTAGGTATCACATTAATGCAATCCTACCAACATAGTCTCACGTTTCTTTTCTTTAACACCAAAAATGATGGCACCTGGGTCAGTCTCAACCTTCTTATCCCTTTTGTAATCCTCTTTTCCTAACCAGGATGAAATCTCATCAGTTAATATTGTTGTTAACCAACCACCAAAACCACCAAACTCCAGGAATTTAACGACGTGTCCTTAAAAGCTACTGGACAAATCCTCTCTAGGATTTCAAATCCACAATAGCAAGCTGCCAACTTGGAACAATTTCCCAACTTCAGGGAACTTCTGGTTGGCTTTCACTTTCAAGAATACATCGTCTCTCACTTTAAATTCCCTATGAGTTATGCTCTTATCAACATAGATTTTCTTCCTATCTTGGGTAGCCTTTAAATTTTGTTTTATTTTCAACGTTTTGTCCTCCATTTCCCTGAGAAAGTCTGGCCCAACCATTGCTCTATCTACTGGATTATCCCATCTTACCGGCGTGTTGAACTTTCTTCCATAAAGTGCCTCAAATGGGCTCATCTTTAGAGATGTTCAATACCCATTGTTATAAGAAAACTCTACCAAGTGTAGGTAGTCTTCCCATTTTGATGGTTTATCCATCACATACATCCTAAACATATCCTCAATCACTTAATTCACCCTCTCCGTTTGTCCATATGATTATGGATGATAGGTTGTACTAAAATTCAAATTTGTTCCAAATCCATTAAATAATCCCTTCGAAAATTTTGAGGTAAATTTTGGATCTCTGTCAAACACAATTGTCTTGGGTATGCCATGCAATTGAGAAATTTCTCTCATATAAACATCAACAATGTTGGTTTCCTTGTGAGTGAGCTTAATTGGAATAAAATGGCCATCTTTAGTAAGCTTATCCACCACTACCATGATAGAATCATGTTGCTTGTTTGTTCTAGGAAGTTTGGTAATGAAATCCATTGTTAAAACTTCCAATTTCCACCTAGGAATGGGTAATGGCTATACTCAACTTTTACCTTTTGACATTCCAAACATTTGGCAATAAAATCAACAACCTCTTTCTTCATGCTTGGCCAATAATATTGGCCCTTGACAGCTTCAATAGTTTTCTAATAACCTGGGTGCCCAACATAAGGTACATTATGCATTTCCCTCAATATCATATTTTTCAATTCCTGGAAATTTGGTACATAAATTCTTTCCCTGTACCTCAAAATTTCATCATTCTCTAGCTTGTATTCTTCAATTTTCTGCTGCAAATTACCTTGTTGTAATTTTTCCACTAATTCCTTGTAATGCAAATCTAAATTTGCAGCCTCTAATATATATATTTTTTAAATCTGATTGGTACATGCTAATGGTTGTAGCATTCATTTCATGCACTCTTCTTCTGAGTGCATCAACCACTTTGTTCTTTTTCCCCTTGATATGCTTTATATCAAAGTCATAAAGCTGAGAAATTATAACCATCTTCTTTTCCTAGAATTTAGAGTTGGTTGATCAAATAAATATTTCAGACCGTTATGGTCTATCCTCAACTCAAACCTTTTCCCAATGAGGTAATGTCTCCATTTCCTCAAGGCATGCACTATGGCCGCCAGATCCAAATCATAAGTGGCATAGTGTCTTTCATGCTCCTTCAACTTCCTTGATTCATAACATATAACAAACCCATTTTGAGTGAGGACTCCACCAAGTCCTTATTTACATACATCTATGCATACAATGAAGACTTCAATTGGGTCTGCAATCCTTAGTATTGGAGCACTTGTTAATAATTTCTTCAAGTGTTGGAAACTATTTTCACAATCCAATGTCCACTGAAACTTCACACCCTTTCTTTGCAAGGAAGTGATTGGGTGTGCAATCTTTGAGAATCCTTCAATAAATCTCCTATAGTAGCCTGCAAGGCCCATTAATGATCTGACCTTTGTCACATTCTTTGGTGCTGACCAACTCTAATGGCTTCTATCTTCTCAGGGTCCACTGCTATTCCATCCTTTGAAATGATATGTCCTAAATAATGAATTTGCTTATGATAAAATGAACACTTTCTCAATTTGGAATACAACTGATGCTCCCTTAATACTCAAAACACCATTCTGAAATGATGCTCATGCTCTTCTTCTGACTTAGAATATCTAAGAATTCCATCCATAAATACAATGACAAACTTGTCTAAATATTCTTGGAAAACACCATTCATTAATCACAAGAAAACAACTGGTGCATTTGACAGCCCAAATGGAACCACTGTCAACTCATAATGACCATACCTTTTCCTGAAGGCGCTCTTGCTAATATCTTCCTCCTTAATCCTTACCTGATGGTAATCGGACCTAAGATCAATCTTTGAAAATATCTTTGCATCCTTCAATTGATTAAAGAGGTCATCAATCCTTGGAAGAGGATACTTGTTCTTAACAGTCACTTTATTCAACTGTCTAAAATCAATGCACAATCTTAATGTCCCATATTTATTCTTCACGAACAAGACTGGGGCACCCCAAGGTGACGCACTTGGGCATATATACCCCTTCTTCAAGAGTTCTTCAAGTTGCATTTGTAACTCCTTCAACTCTGGTGTACTCATTCTATAAGAAGTCTTTGACACTGAAGCTGCTCCAGGGATTAAATTTATAGAGAAATCAATATCTCTCTTTGGGGGTCGTAGTCCTAGTAACTCCTTGAAAACATATTCAAAATCTTCCAGGATTGCATAATCTTCCAAATTTGGCACCTTATCTTTAGGTGTCTCTTCCATATGTGATGCAAATATTTGACACCCTTTTCTGTAACATTTCTTCAGCTGCAATGTTGAAATTTCTTTGATGGTTACTGCCCTTGGAATTCCATGCACTTTCCTTAGGCTCCCTTCCTCATTCAAGCAAGTGAATGCCTTGTTATGACAGTCCAACATAACATGATGATGGTCCAACCAATCCATCCCAATTAGACAGTCATAGGAACCTAAAGGCAAGATGTTCAAATTTTCCATGGTGTTCAGTCCATTCATGTCCATAAGACATGACTTAACTATCTCATTAACTTTTCTTTTGGCTCTGGTATCCAGTTGCACCAACCAAGATTTTCCATGCTTGCTTCTTGGCAATTTCAAACTTTCCACCATATTATGATCTATATAACTATGACTAGCTCCTGAATCAATTAAAATAGAAATGGTTTGGATGTTGATCATACCTTCCACTTCAATCATATGTGACTAATATTATGATTGCTTGTTGTCCAGGGATGCATAGATCCTTGGTACATTTCTACCCATGTCCTCCATTGTTTCAGCTTGTTGTAAATTGTGAACATTCCTCACTTTTTAACCTCCGTGGGGACAATATATGAACATATGATATCCTTTACAACCCCAACATTGAATAGGTGGTTTCCTTGGCCTTTGACCCCCTACCTCAATCATTCTAGGTTAACTAGAAATTGGATGTCCCTGAGTATTATTTATGTAGAATGGTGGCTTAGTTCCCTTCTTCCTTTGATCCATCTTGAATTTCTTTTTGTCTTCCCAAGATTTTTTGAAAGTTGGCCTTGATTTTTGTTGATAATATAGGAATTTAGATCACCTTATGGTCTCCTCCAATGTCTTGGGATCATCATAGTGTATTTTGTCACTAATAAATGATGGCAATCCACTCAAATACCTCTGAATATTAACTGTATCATCCTTGATGAAATATACATAATTCAACAGTTCTAAAAACCTTCTTTCATATTCATCTATGGTCATACTTCCAAGATTGAGTTCAAAGAACTCCTTCATCTTCTTGTCATAGTATCGCTTAGTCAAGTATTTCTTCTCAAAATACTTTTTGAATTCCCTCCAAGTAACACTTTTCTCTTTAATGTGTTGCACCTGCACAAGTTGATCTGACCACGTGAATGCCTTTCCCTTGAGTTGATAGATGGAAATTCTTCCTTCTGCATGAGAAGAATAATTATTCAATTGAAAATATTTTCTCATGCCCAACAACCATGTCTCTGCATCTTCATCCTTCTTGTGCTCACCATCGAAAGTATGAGGTTTGATTTTGTTCATTTATCCTCATAGCTCATCCACCCCAGACCTCTTATGCTTTTTAATAGGGAATGGAATTGATATGATGTCTTCCCTCTTATTGGAATGCCTCAGGGAGTGATGGTGATTTCTGCTAACACTCCTTGCTCTTCTTTTCTCATCAGGAGACTTGCGACTTCCATATTTTCTTGAGCCACTCTCCTTATCCAATTTATTTTCTATTATGTTCAATCTCTGCAATAACTTCATGTTGAAGTCATCCTGCTTCTCCTTGGCTCTCATAAGCCTTTCATTATCATATTTATGGATTTGGACATCCTTTTACAAATTTTTAGTGGTCTCTACCATATTCATGTTTTCATCCCTTCCTTCTCCATGTCCATTGGAGTTTGTTCCTTCAATGCCCAAATGGACATTCATCCCTCTAATTTCATATTCTTGGATATAAGTCCCCTATGCTTATTCCATTCATCTAGAATCTGTGATGATCCTAATCTTATCTAGTTATTGTTAACTGTACAAAATGTGCAGCCAACAAAACTCTATCAGGCTAACTGTTTCAATAATTTCATGAAAAATATGAACCATTCTGGTTCAATAATATATCAGAATTATTTCATCTTATTTCCTGAAATATTTAATGCCTATATCATTTTTATGGGTGTGTATTTATATTCCATTGTACAATACCTTTCCAACACCTTCTCCTATGCTCAATTCTGAGTCTTGAGCAGAAAGTTATGGTTATTTGAAAATTGCCCATTAATTTTTCTGTTCACACTTCAACTAGGCGCAACTTTGCATTGTAAATATGCATTTTTGCACCCACTCCATTAGAATTTTTGTATGATATCAATTGGGTTTCCTTATATATATATTATGGACATTTCTTCCAAGTTTCACCCCATTCTGGGTTCTAGGCTTCCAGTTACAACCCGTTGAAGTTCTAGGCCAATTCGTGTTTTTGGTCTAGAATGATACAGGTACCTTATTGTCCATATTAAACATATTTAACATGACCAAAAATTTAATTAAGCTCCGTGAATGTCTTCTATGGTTCAATATCTTTCCATTAACGGCTCCTTTGTCTCAATCAAATTATGGAGAAGAAATTTATGGCTCTTGTAAGTTAGATGGGTCTTAAAATTTACCCTCCAATGTATGTGCTGTAAATTTCTCATAAAAGCTCCGTTTGAAGAAAAATCTACACCATTAGAAACATCTCTCCGAGATATTTTATTTGATCTGAAGAGACAGAGCGTGCCTTGGCACACTCCATTCTCATGGTTTTTGTTTTGCTAAAAACGCTCTTAAGGGCCTCAAAAACACACTGCAAAAAGATGACGATCAATGATATAAAACGACGTAAAAAATAACTGGTTTTCTATTGTTGTTCACCATCCGAACGACTTATCATGCACAAAATTCAACTTGTACACCCATATAGCATGTGCAAAAACAACACAAGGTAAATCATTATATGTGCATCTATAACTACCGTGCATCACTTCTCTGTCGCGCCAATAACTGGTGCGCACTACTTTTGTGTTGCGCGCCAAAATCCACCGCGCGCAATTTTGGGTCTTGCACTATTACTTGTTGTGCGCATTTTTTGTATCATGCACTGATATTCTATGGGAATTTCACTCTATGCACTACACCATGCCATATTTTAGTACACCCTGACCGCGCACCACTAACTAAACTGTCACGTGATAATATATACCCACATTGCGCGGGCAACAACCAAACTCCTCTGCGTTGTGCCAATATTGTGCACACCATGCATTCCATTATTATGTGCATGTACACTAAGTCACTAGTACATATTGTAAAAATTCCGACGTTTAATTTGCGGCATTATGGACAAAATTGTCCATATTGTCGCAAAATAGAGGAAATTTAAAAAAAAAAAATTCATGTTGCCTGATAATGTCGGTCTTGCCACGTTGATGTCTCTCTTGCCACGATAACGTCTCTATTGCTACATTAACATCACTCTTTCCATGTTTTCCAATGGAATGTCTCTCTTTCCACGTTTGTGAAGATATATGTCGCAATTGTGACATTCTGGAAACTAGGTTTTCCCCTCCAACGGTCACCTTAGTATGTTCACCAAGTCAAAATACCAACGGTCACTTAGGACTTTTTTACGTTGTAATTGCCACGTTACAAAATATATAAATATGTTGCATTTGACGGATGTTGCGACAAGTTTTTTATAATAACAACGCCTCAAAAAGGGTTTGCGGGTCTTCTCGGTGAACAAAAAATAGATATTTGTTTAAGTATAAGTTTGTGGGGAAGAATGTCAGAAAACATTAGAGTTGAATGGGTTCAGTGTCATTTAGCATGCCATCTTCAAAATATTACTTCTTGATCTTGTTTGCATCATAACTTTTCACCATAATATTGATCATTTCTCATTTAAATATTTCACAAAGCATGTTCTTCTCTAGTCTCTCCAATTCTTCCAATCATTTTTAAAAATATTTTGTTGTCTATATCCTCTATGTTACTTCTATTTACAAGGATAGCACCTAGTTTTCTATCGACATTATTGCTTATTTTGCAAAGGTTTTTACATTTATCATTTCTTCCATGTTGTCCTATATTCCAAGAGAATAACATCAAGTCAATTATTGTAGTCTAATCTCTTCAAGTCGCATATTTTGTGAGTATGGATGAAAATACCTTGTTCATACTCTTTGTTAGGAAATTTTTGATAGGGTAGTATGGAATACTCTTCTAATCAACAACCTTAAATATCTGATCAACCATTTATAAGTGTTTGCAAAGAAGTGGCCCCCTAGATCAGAATATGTATGTACCGGACATCCATAGTGACATAATATCTTTTCAAATGAGAATTTGTAGCTTCTTACACAATTATCAATCCAAAAACCTGAACGCCTACTCACTTTGTGAATAGATCTATGCCCATAATTACATATTGAAAGTGTCTTCTTCTTTTCTAGTACAAAAGGTCCAATAAAATAGATTCCCCAATGATCAAAATTTTGCATTAGAGGAATAGGTTTAAGTTTGTGAAAATCCCTTATCTTTGGTTTGTTGCTCACTTTTTGGCACTAGACACATTTATTAACCATTTGAAATAATCCTTAAAGATTTTAGACCACCATAGTCTTGAACATAGGATTTTTTGGGTTGTCTTAGTAAGAGAGGAATGCCCCCCTACTATGCCAAAATATGCATTGCTAATCAAATTATTTGTTTTCAGTGGTTGCACACATTTTATTTGTATACCGTTAATTTGGACTCTATATAAATTACCTACTAATTTTTTTAATTAGAGTGTCTTTTGAACTAGAATTCATCTATTTGTCATACTC
>JZKD02S2016201.1:10358-35152 GCA_000966675.3 Picea glauca
GAAATTTCAGTGATAACAATGGGGGTCAACAAAATTAGAAAGAAATGAGGAATATTTCTGTTCCTTCCAAGAATCATCATTGATGAGGTACTGAGAGTCAAAATACTGCCACCTTCCTGGAAATTTGTGTTGACGTCGACAGGTAGGGAGCCACAACTGTAAAAGCAAAGGGATTCTTGACATCAATTGATCAAAATGGTGTCAGGAATTGTATTGGGGAGAAGATGGATGAACTAGTAACATGGACAAAGTTAGGAATATATGGGACTCAATAAATTTCCTTGGTTGGGGCTATATGGATGGATGACATCAATCATAAAACATGATATGGTGTCACAGGGAGGACTTGATATTGGCTAAACTGTGTTGAGTGGATGAGATTGCAAAGAGATGTAGGATAGGTCAAAATACAAAAGTTTGGGACAAAGATGTATGTGATACTTGGGATTTTGGCCACTGGAAGGATATAGATAAATATGAAAGTGGAAATCCCCAACCAAGGGAGACATGGGTTGCTTTTTTCCAAGGGAAAAAACACCATCGACTACGATGGAAAACATTTATGAATTTACAGAAAATCAAAAGGTGCTTTATACAATTATTAATTGAATAAAGAATAATTCGGGTTGATAATAAACAAACTGATATGAGTGCCCCATTGAATTATGTCTTGGATTTTGTTGTCCCTTGACCAAGTTTTGAGGATCCTTGGTCAGGTTTGACCTACTTTTGGGACTTCGAGAGGTTTTCGAAGGCGGAGCGCAAGTCGAAGTATAGATCGTAGGATCGCGGCCCCTTTTTAGGGTCTTTTGGGTTTTGGGCTTATGTAACGGGTATGGGGATGTCAGCTGATGGGTTTACCCATGTTTATGCCCCTTTTGTAATGTATAAATAGATGTCTAGGAGATGTAAGGAGATATGCATCTACGTGATGCTAGGTAAATGTGTAATTTCTTTGTGCATACTATGTGAGACTTGCAGAGCTAAGTGCAAGTGATTGTAAGAGATTGTGAAAGGATTTATGCTATAACTCGGGGAAGGAGGATCTAACAAAGTGTGAATATCTCCTATCCTATGTGGAGTAGGATCTTGTGTCTTTGTGCATGTAGCCGATTGACTGAAGATAATAAAAGAGAAGAAGAGTTGGTGGACGTAGCCCCAGAGTGGGGGTGAACCACATATATCTTGTGCTGCTATGCTTTGTGCGATGTATTGATGTGTTTACTTGCTTAAGTGATTTGGTATATATGAATGATAGATAGATCTGTTAATGATTTGTGCTTAATAATGTGAATGAATGCTATATTTGATCTATGTTGATGTGCTTATTGATGGATTATATTGGATCTTTGTGAATACTGTGCTGCTCTGTTATTAGGGTTTTATCTGTGAAGTAGATATTGGTTAAATAATGATGAACTGTAATTGATAAGTGATTTTTTAAGGTGTTGTAATCGTAGATCGGTGTCCTAGCTAAGGTTGTAGACATCTGAGTCCTACAACCACCCTTGCCTCTACCTCAGGTGAGACTTCATCTACTTCACAGGTGTTGCCGAAAGGGCCGGTAGTTAGGGTTTTTTTGGTGCGTTGTTGTAACATTGAACCCTGGGTCTACCCCTATGCCAAAAAATGGTTATGTTGTTGGGACCTAAAATTGTGATTGTTGGGAACTGAAGAAAAGAAATCTCTGTGCGTAGATCTGTTGCTTTAGTGTGCAATAATCTACCTAACTTGTGAATCTCTGTGATAAGAAGAAAAGCCAGATATGAAGAAAAGAGGTAAGATCTGAAGGCTTTGTTCTTTGTTAAAGGAAAGAACAATCAAAAGTTTTGATTGGAAAAGGAAAGATAAGTGGAAATTTTTGTTTCAAAAGTATGGATCTAGATATGTTTGATAATTTTTTTCCTAGCTTGAAAAGTAGGGCACAACTATATGAAAGAAGGTTTGATATGAGTAGATCTAATAAAAATAATGAAAGATATGTTATTCCTATGCATAAAACGAATGTTTGGACTAACAAATGGATGCAGGAACCTAGAATTTTTTTTTGCAGGTTAGCTACTACGATCCTAGTGCACAGTACAGGAAAGGTTGGGGATCATTTCAAAGAAAAAGAATATTAAATCTTTGTTCTAATGGCAGAAGACTGGGACATCTTTCTAAAGAATTCCCTGGTAGAAGACCTAGTTGTCTTTGTTGTCAATCTATGGATCATGAAGTTTTGGATTGCGCTAGAATGATTACTAAGGTTGAAATAATTAATATGAGACAAGAAAACCCCAAGGAATATCAAGAACCTAATACCATGACAAAACCCCAGAAATGATCAAAGACTGTATTACTGCAAATGAAAGAAACCCTGAATGATCATCGAAATATCAACTTATCAGATATCTTCAAAGAAAAAGAGTGATTAGAAACATGAATAAGAGACTTCAACATAGACTGTGTTCTAGATGAGGAAACACAGACGAATATTATGATAGAAAGAACCTGAGAAATTTTAGGAAATCCTACTATGATTCCTTCATTAGGAGGAATAGGATTATTTAGAGGAAAGCTGATAACCCTATGTGGAAGACTCACCCAGATAGTTATGAGTGCTCATGGAACTACGACAGAGGAATATTTTGAGGTTGTTAAATTTATTGAGAACAATGCCCCATTTTCTATGTTATTAGGAAAAACCCGGATTGAGAGAAATCATACCAGAAGAAAAGAAGAGGAAGTGTTAGAACAAAAGAAGCAAGAATTAAAGGATTTCATGACTAGGAGGATAACGCACTTGATTGAAGAACAAGAGAACAGATCGAAGGTATTTAAAACCAAAAACTTGGATTTCGAAGTTGAATGAACAAAAGAAGATTCACAGAAGAATGAACCACCTACCCCAGACAAAGACGAAGTATTTCCGTTGAACCCTACAGAAGAATCTCAACATCATGAAATTACTATACCAAAAGGAGATAAGAATCAAAATGGAAAGAGGAATATCAAGACGAAGATCACCGAGAAGAAGGCTAGAAAACTTAGTAAGAAGAGAGCAAATATAGAAAAGTTACAAAAGGTCCCAGAGGGGACTTCGCAAAGGGAAGGTTTGCAAAATTGGAACTTTGTCGGGATATCATAACAACACAACATGGCACTTCTTCATGGCAGAGCGATATAGCTGTTGAAATCATTATAACCATTAGACGACTTCTCCTAATGGTTAGAACAACAATTATGACCAGAAATCTCACCATTGGACCATTGGGACCGCACCATAACGGGCATAATTGCATTGATGAAGGCCTCTTGTCCACTGGAGAAGATCCGTTACATCACTGTCTACTTATTTTGTCGACTGTTGCACCGAGAATTTTTTTGTGAATTGTATCCGAGCCAACAAGAAAACTCATTGCTACCACATTGTGTATTAAGATAGACACATGTTCCATTGCTTTGAGCATTCATTCATCCACTTGAGTTATCCAATCTGAGCGTGTATGTCGGAAGAGCTTAGCGCCGCAAATAAAGTCATCGAAGAAGTTCTAATCGACCTTATGAAAGAGAGAGTGATGTCCACAGGAGTTCAAGATTCATCAACATGAGGAGTGCAAGCCTCCCCATCAACTTCTCGTGGATCCAGACCATCTTTCATTGCATATGAGAAAAGAACCAAGCACAGATATGACTTAGCGAATGCGAAGCTAATCCCGTCTGTTCTTCCTGATCACATCCCGCTTCTATCCATCATGGTGAATCATGACAGTGTCCTGAGGGACTTCGACTACACAATCATCATGGCATACCTCCCGAAGGCTATATGCGTAGTCAGACCGCAGTTGGAGAGGATTCCAACCTTAAAGATCAGTGACTATAATCTAGGGGACCACAAGACCTATGACATGCTCGCGCCTCACAAGCACTTGACTAGGATGAAGAGAAAGAGATCGAAGATCATGCCCCAACCATGGACCATGAACATCACACAGTCCATTATCCTTAATGTCATGAAAATCCCACACTTTGGAAGGCACCAAGAGGTTAATGCGTGCGTTAAAATCCTATTGTCATGCTTCCACGACGATTATTTATGGTTAGACAGGCGTATTACCGTCGATCCGGCCTTGATCCATAGGATCACCGGATTGAGCATGCAGGGACCCGACCCGCAGGACTTCTACCCAGGGAAGGCTTCAAACTACATTTTGACACAGAAGATTAAAGACATCTATGGCGATGTAGAGAAGGGGACGTGAGGCTACAAGGTAGCCTCAATTCAGAATGGTGCAATGCGCCTTGCTTTCCAGTTGATTTCTGGTAAGCTAATTCAAAAGAACAGACCCACATAGGTCACAAGGTTTGTGGTTGACCTCATAGGAAAGTGCATGGAGGGATTACAGATGAACTGGGCAAAGTACTTAGTCAACCGTCTAGAAGTCAATTTCCACGAAGCTCAGGATCAGGGCTACGAGTTCCACTTTAGTTGGCTGTTGATCCTCATCGCATTTACAACCTGGGAGATGCCGGAAGGTGTGACCTTACCGAACATTGAGCTATTTGAACCAATTGCTACAAAGTTCACCATGCTCTGGTATTCAAGCGACATGGGAAAATAGTGGCAATCGAATGCAGTATTACATACCTACTACCTGCAGCTAAAAAGGGCTATCTAATCATTCCCCTGGATGACACCAAACACTCTAGATAGGTTCAGACCCCTTATGAAGTTTCATGCAGATAGGCATTTCATATATATCACTGCGCATGTAGATGAGAATAAAGAAGAGCTCCAGTCATACTATAAGCTCACCGAGGAGGACCTAGAAGAAATCAGTAAGCAATGGCTCGCAGAGTTCCTTATACCAGTTGCTAAGGTATAATTGTCCGACAAAAACCTCATTGGAAGCCTGATAGTTACACACAAGGAGTATAATGCACCCAACAATAGCTAAAGGAAGAAAAACGAAGATGTACATGAACTGAGAAACGCCTCAAAAGAGACTACCTCATATTCACCTGGCAGAGGAGGAGGTGACGAGGTGGACAAAGAGGAGAAAGAAAAAAATAAGGGGACGAAGATAAGCAAAAGTAAGGTGAATTAACCCCACCACAGGACCCCCTTGATGATGCAGATCCATCGAAGAAAAGGAAGGTTTCCCCCACAAAACTTATGTCACGGAAGAAATCCAAAGCAAGCAAGCCGAAGCTTCAGATTGTACTCACAATCGATGACTTTGATTTCATCATCGTAGCCATATCAAATGCTTTGCATGACATTTTGTAGAACAACGAAGCCAAGCAAGAAGCCTTGTATGACATAATCACACTAGAGATGAGAGGGGTACAATAGGCCCTTCACTCCAGTCACACAATATCCATTGTGCCCCCACCATCAGATGAAACAAAGTCAGGGGATGAGCCTTCCCAACTCCAAAAACTAGCTGATGCTACCGAACAAGCCACAGTGGCCCTAAAGAAAGCACAAGAATAAGTAGTAGAGCAACACCGGGTTGCACAAAAGGAGAAGGAGGACCTTCAAGCCAAGTTTGAAGAAGAGAGAGAGTAGGCCAAGCAAGAAAAGAAAATATGCTCACAGAAAAGTGGGGAGTCAAAGAAGCAGTCGATATAGCACTTCACTCTGTGATAAGCTTAGAGCCAAAGGCAGAAGACCCAGTGGAGCATCAAGTAACACAACTCGCAGAAGCTATCCAACAACTACAACAAAGAATATCAGACTTAGAGCTCCGAAAAGTGCCCAACACTTTGACAGATGTACAAGATCAAAGATAAGAAACTGCTCAAAGTGTAGTTGAAAGAATCAAGGCCCTCGCCATGGAATGTAAACAACTAAGTGATCATAGTGCCCAGAATTATGAGCGACTAACTGAGGATTCTAAATTAAAGGCATTGAATTGATAGATCCAGGAGGAAAAGAAACAAGAAGAAATAGTACAGACATAGTTGAAGCCCTTGTCAGCAGTTGAAAGGATGAAGCAATCCCAAGAACAACACAATGCCCAACAATAGGTCCACACCATTCAGAGCAAAGTAATGGAAGTGACTCAGAGACTCCAACCAATTTAGGACGAGGCTTTCTAACTACTCATAGATATTGAAGGACAAGGAAAAGAACTGGAGAAAGTCATCACTACAGCTGGACAATGCTTAGAGGGACTTGTCAACAAAGTAGTAATCCAAGAGTTCACCGAACAAGAGGCCATGGCACAACAACAGGTCGAAGCAAATTGATCCAAGCTTGATGCTTTCGAAGCAAAGCTACCTAGACCAGAGTGATTTGGGACAAGTCAAAGGTGTCTTTTTGGGGCCTGTTGTCCCTTGACCAAGTCTTGAAGATCCTTGGTTAGGTTTGACCTACTTTTGGGACTTCAACAGGCTATTGAAGGTGGAGCTCAAGTCGAAGAAGGGATCGTGGGATCTCAGCCCCTTTTTAGGGCCTTTTGGGTTTTGGGCTTATGTAATGGGTATGGGGATGTCGGCCTATGGGTTTACCCATGTTTAGGCCCCTTTTGTAATGTATAAATAGATGTCTAGGTGATTCAAGGAGATATGCATCTATGTGATGCTAGGTGCTAAGTGCAAGTGGTAAGTGTAATTTCTTTGTGCATACCGTGTGAGACTTGTAGAGCTAAGTGCAATTGATTGTAAGAGACTGTGAAAGGATTTGTGATGTAACTCAGGGAAGGAGGATCTAGAGAAGTGCACAGATCTCCTATCCTATGTGGAGTAGGATCTTGTGGCTTTGTGCATGTAGCTGATTGACCGAAGATAATAAAAGAGAAGAAGAGTTGGTGGACGTAGCCCCAGAGTGGGGTGAACCACATATATCCTGTGTTTCTATGCTTTGTGCGATGTATTGATGTGTTTATGTGTTTACTTGTTGAAGTTATTTGGTATAGATGAATGATAGATAGATCTATTAATGCTTTGTGCTTAATAATGTGAATGAATTTTAGATATGATCTATGTTGATGTGCTTAGTGCTGGATTATATTGGATCTNGAAATTTCAGTGATAACAATGGGGGTCAACAAAATTAGAAAGAAATGAGGAATATTTCTGTTCCTTCCAAGAATCATCATTGATGAGGTACTGAGAGTCAAAATACTGCCACCTTCCTGGAAATTTGTGTTGACGTCGACAGGTAGGGAGCCACAACTGTAAAAGCAAAGGGATTCTTGACATCAATTGATCAAAATGGTGTCAGGAATTGTATTGGGGAGAAGATGGATGAACTAGTAACATGGACAAAGTTAGGAATATATGGGACTCAATAAATTTCCTTGGTTGGGGCTATATGGATGGATGACATCAATCATAAAACATGATATGGTGTCACAGGGAGGACTTGATATTGGCTAAACTGTGTTGAGTGGATGAGATTGCAAAGAGATGTAGGATAGGTCAAAATACAAAAGTTTGGGACAAAGATGTATGTGATACTTGGGATTTTGGCCACTGGAAGGATATAGATAAATATGAAAGTGGAAATCCCCAACCAAGGGAGACATGGGTTGCTTTTTTCCAAGGGAAAAAACACCATCGACTACGATGGAAAACATTTATGAATTTACAGAAAATCAAAAGGTGCTTTATACAATTATTAATTGAATAAAGAATAATTCGGGTTGATAATAAACAAACTGATATGAGTGCCCCATTGAATTATGTCTTGGATTTTGTTGTCCCTTGACCAAGTTTTGAGGATCCTTGGTCAGGTTTGACCTACTTTTGGGACTTCGAGAGGTTTTCGAAGGCGGAGCGCAAGTCGAAGTATAGATCGTAGGATCGCGGCCCCTTTTTAGGGTCTTTTGGGTTTTGGGCTTATGTAACGGGTATGGGGATGTCAGCTGATGGGTTTACCCATGTTTATGCCCCTTTTGTAATGTATAAATAGATGTCTAGGAGATGTAAGGAGATATGCATCTACGTGATGCTAGGTAAATGTGTAATTTCTTTGTGCATACTATGTGAGACTTGCAGAGCTAAGTGCAAGTGATTGTAAGAGATTGTGAAAGGATTTATGCTATAACTCGGGGAAGGAGGATCTAACAAAGTGTGAATATCTCCTATCCTATGTGGAGTAGGATCTTGTGTCTTTGTGCATGTAGCCGATTGACTGAAGATAATAAAAGAGAAGAAGAGTTGGTGGACGTAGCCCCAGAGTGGGGGTGAACCACATATATCTTGTGCTGCTATGCTTTGTGCGATGTATTGATGTGTTTACTTGCTTAAGTGATTTGGTATATATGAATGATAGATAGATCTGTTAATGATTTGTGCTTAATAATGTGAATGAATGCTATATTTGATCTATGTTGATGTGCTTATTGATGGATTATATTGGATCTTTGTGAATACTGTGCTGCTCTGTTATTAGGGTTTTATCTGTGAAGTAGATATTGGTTAAATAATGATGAACTGTAATTGATAAGTGATTTTTTAAGGTGTTGTAATCGTAGATCGGTGTCCTAGCTAAGGTTGTAGACATCTGAGTCCTACAACCACCCTTGCCTCTACCTCAGGTGAGACTTCATCTACTTCACAGGTGTTGCCGAAAGGGCCGGTAGTTAGGGTTTTTTTGGTGCGTTGTTGTAACATTGAACCCTGGGTCTACCCCTATGCCAAAAAATGGTTATGTTGTTGGGACCTAAAATTGTGATTGTTGGGAACTGAAGAAAAGAAATCTCTGTGCGTAGATCTGTTGCTTTAGTGTGCAATAATCTACCTAACTTGTGAATCTCTGTGATAAGAAGAAAAGCCAGATATGAAGAAAAGAGGTAAGATCTGAAGGCTTTGTTCTTTGTTAAAGGAAAGAACAATCAAAAGTTTTGATTGGAAAAGGAAAGATAAGTGGAAATTTTTGTTTCAAAAGTATGGATCTAGATATGTTTGATAATTTTTTTCCTAGCTTGAAAAGTAGGGCACAACTATATGAAAGAAGGTTTGATATGAGTAGATCTAATAAAAATAATGAAAGATATGTTATTCCTATGCATAAAACGAATGTTTGGACTAACAAATGGATGCAGGAACCTAGAATTTTTTTTTGCAGGTTAGCTACTACGATCCTAGTGCACAGTACAGGAAAGGTTGGGGATCATTTCAAAGAAAAAGAATATTAAATCTTTGTTCTAATGGCAGAAGACTGGGACATCTTTCTAAAGAATTCCCTGGTAGAAGACCTAGTTGTCTTTGTTGTCAATCTATGGATCATGAAGTTTTGGATTGCGCTAGAATGATTACTAAGGTTGAAATAATTAATATGAGACAAGAAAACCCCAAGGAATATCAAGAACCTAATACCATGACAAAACCCCAGAAATGATCAAAGACTGTATTACTGCAAATGAAAGAAACCCTGAATGATCATCGAAATATCAACTTATCAGATATCTTCAAAGAAAAAGAGTGATTAGAAACATGAATAAGAGACTTCAACATAGACTGTGTTCTAGATGAGGAAACACAGACGAATATTATGATAGAAAGAACCTGAGAAATTTTAGGAAATCCTACTATGATTCCTTCATTAGGAGGAATAGGATTATTTAGAGGAAAGCTGATAACCCTATGTGGAAGACTCACCCAGATAGTTATGAGTGCTCATGGAACTACGACAGAGGAATATTTTGAGGTTGTTAAATTTATTGAGAACAATGCCCCATTTTCTATGTTATTAGGAAAAACCCGGATTGAGAGAAATCATACCAGAAGAAAAGAAGAGGAAGTGTTAGAACAAAAGAAGCAAGAATTAAAGGATTTCATGACTAGGAGGATAACGCACTTGATTGAAGAACAAGAGAACAGATCGAAGGTATTTAAAACCAAAAACTTGGATTTCGAAGTTGAATGAACAAAAGAAGATTCACAGAAGAATGAACCACCTACCCCAGACAAAGACGAAGTATTTCCGTTGAACCCTACAGAAGAATCTCAACATCATGAAATTACTATACCAAAAGGAGATAAGAATCAAAATGGAAAGAGGAATATCAAGACGAAGATCACCGAGAAGAAGGCTAGAAAACTTAGTAAGAAGAGAGCAAATATAGAAAAGTTACAAAAGGTCCCAGAGGGGACTTCGCAAAGGGAAGGTTTGCAAAATTGGAACTTTGTCGGGATATCATAACAACACAACATGGCACTTCTTCATGGCAGAGCGATATAGCTGTTGAAATCATTATAACCATTAGACGACTTCTCCTAATGGTTAGAACAACAATTATGACCAGAAATCTCACCATTGGACCATTGGGACCGCACCATAACGGGCATAATTGCATTGATGAAGGCCTCTTGTCCACTGGAGAAGATCCGTTACATCACTGTCTACTTATTTTGTCGACTGTTGCACCGAGAATTTTTTTGTGAATTGTATCCGAGCCAACAAGAAAACTCATTGCTACCACATTGTGTATTAAGATAGACACATGTTCCATTGCTTTGAGCATTCATTCATCCACTTGAGTTATCCAATCTGAGCGTGTATGTCGGAAGAGCTTAGCGCCGCAAATAAAGTCATCGAAGAAGTTCTAATCGACCTTATGAAAGAGAGAGTGATGTCCACAGGAGTTCAAGATTCATCAACATGAGGAGTGCAAGCCTCCCCATCAACTTCTCGTGGATCCAGACCATCTTTCATTGCATATGAGAAAAGAACCAAGCACAGATATGACTTAGCGAATGCGAAGCTAATCCCGTCTGTTCTTCCTGATCACATCCCGCTTCTATCCATCATGGTGAATCATGACAGTGTCCTGAGGGACTTCGACTACACAATCATCATGGCATACCTCCCGAAGGCTATATGCGTAGTCAGACCGCAGTTGGAGAGGATTCCAACCTTAAAGATCAGTGACTATAATCTAGGGGACCACAAGACCTATGACATGCTCGCGCCTCACAAGCACTTGACTAGGATGAAGAGAAAGAGATCGAAGATCATGCCCCAACCATGGACCATGAACATCACACAGTCCATTATCCTTAATGTCATGAAAATCCCACACTTTGGAAGGCACCAAGAGGTTAATGCGTGCGTTAAAATCCTATTGTCATGCTTCCACGACGATTATTTATGGTTAGACAGGCGTATTACCGTCGATCCGGCCTTGATCCATAGGATCACCGGATTGAGCATGCAGGGACCCGACCCGCAGGACTTCTACCCAGGGAAGGCTTCAAACTACATTTTGACACAGAAGATTAAAGACATCTATGGCGATGTAGAGAAGGGGACGTGAGGCTACAAGGTAGCCTCAATTCAGAATGGTGCAATGCGCCTTGCTTTCCAGTTGATTTCTGGTAAGCTAATTCAAAAGAACAGACCCACATAGGTCACAAGGTTTGTGGTTGACCTCATAGGAAAGTGCATGGAGGGATTACAGATGAACTGGGCAAAGTACTTAGTCAACCGTCTAGAAGTCAATTTCCACGAAGCTCAGGATCAGGGCTACGAGTTCCACTTTAGTTGGCTGTTGATCCTCATCGCATTTACAACCTGGGAGATGCCGGAAGGTGTGACCTTACCGAACATTGAGCTATTTGAACCAATTGCTACAAAGTTCACCATGCTCTGGTATTCAAGCGACATGGGAAAATAGTGGCAATCGAATGCAGTATTACATACCTACTACCTGCAGCTAAAAAGGGCTATCTAATCATTCCCCTGGATGACACCAAACACTCTAGATAGGTTCAGACCCCTTATGAAGTTTCATGCAGATAGGCATTTCATATATATCACTGCGCATGTAGATGAGAATAAAGAAGAGCTCCAGTCATACTATAAGCTCACCGAGGAGGACCTAGAAGAAATCAGTAAGCAATGGCTCGCAGAGTTCCTTATACCAGTTGCTAAGGTATAATTGTCCGACAAAAACCTCATTGGAAGCCTGATAGTTACACACAAGGAGTATAATGCACCCAACAATAGCTAAAGGAAGAAAAACGAAGATGTACATGAACTGAGAAACGCCTCAAAAGAGACTACCTCATATTCACCTGGCAGAGGAGGAGGTGACGAGGTGGACAAAGAGGAGAAAGAAAAAAATAAGGGGACGAAGATAAGCAAAAGTAAGGTGAATTAACCCCACCACAGGACCCCCTTGATGATGCAGATCCATCGAAGAAAAGGAAGGTTTCCCCCACAAAACTTATGTCACGGAAGAAATCCAAAGCAAGCAAGCCGAAGCTTCAGATTGTACTCACAATCGATGACTTTGATTTCATCATCGTAGCCATATCAAATGCTTTGCATGACATTTTGTAGAACAACGAAGCCAAGCAAGAAGCCTTGTATGACATAATCACACTAGAGATGAGAGGGGTACAATAGGCCCTTCACTCCAGTCACACAATATCCATTGTGCCCCCACCATCAGATGAAACAAAGTCAGGGGATGAGCCTTCCCAACTCCAAAAACTAGCTGATGCTACCGAACAAGCCACAGTGGCCCTAAAGAAAGCACAAGAATAAGTAGTAGAGCAACACCGGGTTGCACAAAAGGAGAAAGAGGACCTTCAAGCCAATTTTGAAGAAGAGAGAGCGTAGGCCAAGCAAGAAAAGAAAATATGCTCACAGAAAAGTGGGGAGTCAAAGAAGCAGTCGATATAGCACTTCGCTCTATGATAAGCTTAGAGCCAAAGGCAGAAGACCCAGTGGAGCATCAAGTAACACAACTCGCAGAATCTATCCAACAACTACAACAAAGAATATCAGACTTAGAGCTCCGAAAAGTGCCCAACACTTTGACAGATGTACAAGATCAAAGAGAAGCAACTGCTCAAAGCGTAGTTGAAAGAATCAAGGCCCTTGCCATGGAATGTAAAAAACTAAGTGATCATAGTGCCTAGAATTATGAGCGACTAACTGAGGATTCTAAATTAAAGGCATTGAATTGATAGATCCAGGAGGAAAAGAAACAAGAAGAAATAGTACAGACATAGTTGAAGCCCCTGTCAGCAGTTGAAAGAATGAAGCGATCCCAAGAACAACACAATGCCCAACAATAGGTCCACACCATTCAAAGCAAAGTAATGGAAGTGACTCAGAGACTCCAACCAATTTAGGACGAGGCTTGCTAACTACTCATAGATATTGAAGGACAAGGAAAAGAACTGGAGAAAGTCATCACTACAGCTAGACAATGCTTAGAGGGACTTGTCAACAAAGTAGTAATCCAAGAGTTCACCGAACAATAGGCCATGGCACAACAACAGGTCGAAGCAACTTGATCCAAGCTTGATGCTTTCGAAGAAGAGCTACCTAGACCAGAGTGATTTGGGACAAGTCACAAGTGTGTTTTTGGGGCCTGTTGTCCCTTGATTAAGTTTTGACGATCCTTGGTTAGGTTTGACCTACTTTTGGGACTTCAACAGGCTATTGAAGGTGGAGCGCAAGTCGAAGAAGGGATCGTGGGATCTCAGCCCCTTTTTAGGGCCTTTTGGGTTTTGGGCTTATTTAATGGGTATGGGGATGTCGGCCTATGGGTTTACCCATGTTTAGGCCCCTTTTGTAATGTATAAATAGATGTCTAGGTGATTCAAGGAGATATGCATCTATGTGATGCTAGGTGCTAAGTGCAAGTGGTAAGTGTAATTTCTTTGTGCATACCGTGTGAGACTTGTAGAGCTAAGTGCAATTGATTGTAAGAGACTGTGAAAGGATTTGTGATGTAACTCAGGGAAGGAGGATCTAGAGAAGTGCACAGATCTCCTATCCTATGTGGAGTAGGATCTTGTGGCTTTGTGCATGTAGCTGATTGACCGAAGATAATAAAAGAGAAGAAGAGTTGGTGGACGTAGCCCCAGAGTGGGGTGAACCACATATATCCTGTGTTTCTATGCTTTGTGCGATGTATTGATGTGTTTATGTGTTTACTTGTTGAAGTTATTTGGTATAGATGAATGATAGATAGATCTATTAATGCTTTGTGCTTAATAATGTGAATGAATTTTAGATATGATCTATGTTGATGTGCTTAGTGCTGGATTATATTGGATCTATGTGAATACTGCGCTGCTCTATTATTAGGGTTTTATCTATGAAGTAGATACTGGTTAAATACTGATGAATTGTAACTGCTAAGTTCTTTGTTAAGGTGTTGTAATTGCAGATCGGTGTCCCAGCTAAGGTTACAGACATATGAGTCCTGCAACCACCCCTACCTCTACCTCGAGTAAGACTTCATATGATTCACAGGTGTTTCCTAAAGGGACGATAGTTAGGTTTTTGTTGGTGCACTGTTGTAGCATTGAACCCTGGGTCTGTCCCTGTGCCAACAACTTTCTCGGGGTCAAGTAATGGTATGTAACTGATGAAAGGTGGGGGCCCCATGGTTGGGTTTATGTATCATTTAGATGAATGGAGGATGACCATGTATATGGAAGATTGATGTTGGATGAGATGGAGGGTTAATGATAATGCATAGGTTCTTTTAATGTAACTAGAACAATATGATTTGGGAGTCCATCATGGGTAGGCTAGAAACATGATGAGAAGAAGTATGAGGCTGATTGTTTGAGATGCAACACTATCAAGACTTCAAATCCTATGGGAAAGAATATAATGAGTGTCAATTTTTCAAGGGAAATATATCTGTGGGACAACTCATGTAGGTGAGAATGCTACCGATTGATAGTACTTGAATGCAATAGAGGTGATGGTAACATAGAGATAGGTGTAGGGATCCTAAGGGTAAATGTTAGAGGGTATGGATAGGAGATTAAAATGTTTGTAGAGGGATTGATTGCATGCCAATGTTGAACATATACCTAAAGGGGCCATAATATGGCCAAGACTGAATGGTTTGGATGTCTTCATAACAAGTACCATCACACACACACAAAAAATATCCGACATGAAAATATCTGATAATAAATAACATATGACAATTATTTGATAACAATGATAATGAATGCACATGTTCCTAGGGTGAGGAGATGGATCCCTAGGTTGTCAGAATGATATACATAACAAGTGATACCAACATGTAGATGATAAATTCATAATCTCTTTGCTGCAAATGGTGTGAAAAAAATGAAGTTCCTGGGCTCTTGAACGGGGGATTTGAAGTTTGGAAAAGGGGCTTATATATGGGCGTGGAGCCCATAATTCCACCTCATTTGTACATGCATGATTTGATCTTAGAATTCATGTTTATTTGATTTTACGAGCTTTGAGAGAGCATGTATAGCCCGATTTGATGTGTGGGAGAGATTGGTAAGTGACCAAGATCTCCTACAAATTTTAGATTTTTTATTTTCTCAGATGGGGACCATAGAGAGGGCTGTAAGAACATATTTATGAAGAAGGTAGGTGTAATTCATGAGAGGTTGAATTATACCCAATAAGGTTTGTGTGAGTATAATTCAATTTCTCAAGCACTGGGTGCGAGGTATTTTGAAAATGGCTAGATCTAATCCATGCATTTCTATGTATGACCATGAAAAAGTGTTNTAATGGGTATGGGGATGTCGGCCTATGGGTTTACCCATGTTTAGGCCCCTTTTGTAATGTATAAATAGATGTCTAGGTGATTCAAGGAGATATGCATCTATGTGATGCTAGGTGCTAAGTGCAAGTGGTAAGTGTAATTTCTTTGTGCATACCGTGTGAGACTTGTAGAGCTAAGTGCAATTGATTGTAAGAGACTGTGAAAGGATTTGTGATGTAACTCAGGGAAGGAGGATCTAGAGAAGTGCACAGATCTCCTATCCTATGTGGAGTAGGATCTTGTGGCTTTGTGCATGTAGCTGATTGACCGAAGATAATAAAAGAGAAGAAGAGTTGGTGGACGTAGCCCCAGAGTGGGGTGAACCACATATATCCTGTGTTTCTATGCTTTGTGCGATGTATTGATGTGTTTATGTGTTTACTTGTTGAAGTTATTTGGTATAGATGAATGATAGATAGATCTATTAATGCTTTGTGCTTAATAATGTGAATGAATTTTAGATATGATCTATGTTGATGTGCTTAGTGCTGGATTATATTGGATCTGTGTGAATACTGTGCTGCTCTATTATTAGGGTTTTATCTATGAAGTAGATACTGGTTAAATACTGATGAATTGTAACTGCTAAGTGCTTTGTTAAGGTGTTGTAATTGCAGATCGGTGTCCTAGCTAAGGTTGCAGACATATGATTCTTGCAACCACCCCTGCCTCTACCTCGAGTAAGACTTCATATGATTCACAGGTGTTTCCTAAAGGGACGATAGTTAGGTTTTTGTTGGTTCACTGTTGTAGCGTTGAACCCTGGGTCTGTCCCTGTGCCAACAACTTTCTCGGGGTCAAGTAATGGTATGTAAATGACGAAAGGTGGGGGCCCCATGGTTGGGTTTATGTATCATTTAGATGAATGGAGGATGACCATGTATATGGAAGATTGATGTTGGATGAGATGGAGGGTTAATGATAATGCATAGGTTATTTTAATGTAACTAGAACAATATGATTTGGGAGTCCATCATGGGTAGGCTAGAAACATGATGAGAAGAAGTATGAGGCTCATTATTTGAGATGCAACACTATCAAGACTTCAAATCCTATGGGAAAGAATATAATGAGTGTCAATTTTTCAAGGGAAATATATCTGTGGGACAACTCATGTAGGTGAGAATGCTACCGATTGATAGTACTTGAATGCAATAGAGGTGATGGTAACATAGAGATAGGTGTAGGGATCCTAAGGGTAAATGTTAGAGGGTATGGATAGGAGATTAAAATGTTTGTAGAGGGATTGATTGCATGCCAATGTTGAACATATACCTAAAGGGGCCATAATATGGCCAAGACTGAATGGTTTGGATGTCTTCATAACAAGTACCATCACACACACACAAAAAATATCCGACATGAAAATATCTGATAATAAATAACATATGACAATTATTTGATAACAATGATAATGAATGCACATGTTCCTAGGGTGAGGAGATGGATCCCTAGGTTGTCAGAATGATATACATAACAAGTGATACCAACATGTAGATGATAAATTCATAATCTCTTTGCTGCAAATGGTGTGAAAAAAATGAAGTTCCTGGGCTCTTGAACGGGGGATTTGAAGTTTGGAAAAGGGGCTTATATATGGGCGTGGAGCCCATAATTCCACCTCATTTGTACATGCATGATTTGATCTTAGAATTCATGTTTATTTGATTTTACGAGCTTTGAGAGAGCATGTATAGCCCGATTTGATGTGTGGGAGAGATTGGTAAGTGACCAAGATCTCCTACAAATTTTAGATTTTTTATTTTCTCAGATGGGGACCATAGAGAGGGCTGTAAGAACATATTTATGAAGAAGGTAGGTGTAATTCATGAGAGGTTGAATTATACCCAATAAGGTTTGTGTGAGTATAATTCAATTTCTCAAGCACTGGGTGCGAGGTATTTTGAAAATGGCTAGATCTAATCCATGCATTTCTATGTATGACCATGAAAAAGTGTTATGTAATTCCTGAAAGAGGGATTTGTAAGCCATGATATATTCAGGATAAAATGTGGTGTTGAGGGTGATCTCTTTGACTATGCTAGGTTTGACTGAGATGTTAATCTTGATGGTAGGGGATATTTTTCCCATGTTCCTTCCTTCAAAAGAACCAAGTGTGAGGATTGGTTCCTGTTGAGTGCTCAACATGTTGGAKCCACCTTTGTTTTTTTAGCCTGTTTAAAATTTCATATCTTATTGTTGAAATCGAAAACCAATTTTCATATGTTTCCCAAAATCTCAAAAGTCTCATCGTGCAAACAATGACAGTTATCGTACTCTTAAGACAATATTTTTTTTTAAATCATTTAAACATGTCTCTACTTTTGAAACTCGAGATGTCGCATGTCGGGAGTTATAGATCACATAGTTTATAAGTCCAGAGAGGCGAAACGGTGAATTAGTTTGAAATTTTTTACCCAGATCCTTACCAAGAGTAAAAACACTCTAAACTATAGCTAAGCATCATCGAGATTTCGTGTCTCGACGTTTGATAGCTCCAAAAGTCTTATCGTCATAACCCTGATAGACGAAACTGTGAGATTCTTTTTTTATTAACTCGAGTTAATGTTAAAGTTAAAAAGTTTAGCCGCGGTTAATGCTCTGTCGAGAATTCGCAACTCGACATGTTTTCCTTCAAAAGTTATACCTTCAAATCCTTGAGTCGCCAAGTCGCGATAAAAATAGAAATGCAATTAATTAAACACTTAATTCGGTTTTATCCTCCAATTTAATTAAATCATATCTTCGTGATCTCGCGATTTCGTAACTTGGCATACGAGCCTCCCGGAAGCTATACCTTCAAAGCTCTGAGTCGCGAAGTCACGATCTCATGATTTTGCAACTCGGCATACGAGCCTCCCGGAAGCTATAACTTCAAAGCTCCGAGTCACGAAGTCATGATCTTGCGATTTCTCAATTCGGCATACAAGCCTCCCGAAAGATATACCTTCGAAGCTCCGAGTCTCGAAGTCGCGATATAAATAAAAACGTAATTAATTAAACACGTAATCTTGGTTACGTTTTGTATTAATCAAAGCTAATTGTCGCAATCTTGGGTTTTGGAGGTGTAAAGGGTTAAAGTGAAAACTCCCAATGAGGCGAGTGCCGAAAGATTAATTAACATTTAAAAAGGATTGATTAATCAAGCTAAGCCAACATTTTCATTGTTTTAATACATAAATTAATATGCACAGTCTCCGAGGTGATTTTAAACTTTCTTTGCACCAACTTGCATTACGAACTGTCAAAAAATTTATGACATTAATTGGAAATGAGGTGAATTGACAAGTAAGGGTTTGGTTTTTATTACTAAATTTGTATTTAAGAACGATTTGACCATTCTGTCCCTAAGGACGACCTAGTTTTAAATAGTCGAAGACATGGATTTTTTGTTTGTTGTTTCAAATTTCATTTCTATTCTATGCATAGCCAACTTTTCGCAAGCGAACTCATTTCTGTATGTATACATATTTTTATCGCAGGAGATTTAAAGTAGAATCCCTCGCCATGGTGCCACGAAAAGCGTCTAAAGCCACTATTGAGGTTTCAGGACAAGGTTCAGACAAAGTTTCTGATACTTCACCTCGAAGTGTCGACTCTATCAAGACCTGGTCACATATTTCTGAGGTTCTACAGTCTGAGTTGGTAGATGTTTTGGATGATTCCAGTGGAAATGAAAAAGACGACTTGATCACCAAGTATAAAATCGTCGTCCAGTCTCAAATGCATAAAGTAGCAGCTAGGTCACGTCTTCTCCCTTATTACGAAATGGTCCGGTGGGCGTTAGACCATGTAGATATACCAACCAGAACTATCATCAACGAGCAGAGGGTCACCATTGGGAATTTCAGACTCGAAGAATTGCAGGCTATGTACAAGTTGCCAGCCGTGTCGAACTTTGTTTACAATGCCAAATTCCTGGAGGATTTTAAACAGAAAGTATGTGTGCAATACAACAAGACTATGTCTGGTTTGATCAAAGATTGGGTTTCGCACCCTGCAAAGTTCAGGGCGGACAATAATGGTATATATTCAATAGTTTCTCTGGAACCACAGTTCAAATATATCGCTATGATGACCTACAGATTATATGGGAGAGAGGACACCACACATTGTTTCCTTCAGTGGGTGCCTCTAATTCACACGGTCGTCGAAGGCTGTTCCTTCAACTGGGCTAAACTACTGTCTGATAGTTTGACCAGTAAAATTACAGAGTATCGAGTGTAGAAGGAGAGTGGAAATATTGCTTCATTCTTTATGTCCACGTATATCATGGATGCCATATGTTTTCTGACACCTTTTCCCTTGATGAGTTGGAGTTGGATTCCATTGGAGGCTAAGCCCATCCATGTCTAGCATTCAAAGATGTGGGAAGACAAAGCCTCAGATTTTGTGTATGAAATTTTTAACTTAGTGATGGTACCGCTGCGTGTCACTATCTTCGGCCACCTGCCACCCAGGATCTCAGACAGTATTGCGGTAAATCTGAGCAGTATAGCTGACTGGTACGTGGAAGAATTTTTTTTATATCTCAGGGTTTTTGGTGCTTCTGTTCCTCCAAATGCCTTACCATTATTCATACTCGATATGATGTCTTTCCATGAGGTTTCTAGGCAAACCGTAATCGGTGGCATAAGCAAGGAGCTTAAGGGATATTCTAAGAAGGTATGGCCACCTTTTCCTACTCATTTTCATTCCTATTATTTGTTAGATTTCGGTCATGCTAAAGCTGAGGCAGCAGCCCTGGAAGACCTAAAATTGGTTCATGTTGAATTCAAAAAGCACGATCCACAGAGGGTCGTAAGTAATCAGTTAGCCAGTTGTGGGATAAAAATGTTTGAACATGAAAATTCACCCTCGGATGACTTTTTTCGAGGCCCGAGATCTTATGCCGAGGTGTTGGCTCGGATACAAGCCCTGGCTCTTGAAGAAAGGGTTGATGTTTTGAAATTACAAGAACATGGATGGAGTTTTCATCCCCTAGTATTGTAGGGTGAAAATCCAATAACAGTAGAGGTGCAGCAAAAAGTAGCAGAAGGCTCAAAAGATTCAACATCCAGAAAAGAAGAACACCAGGGTGGGGAGGAGCAAACTAAGAGTCTGAAACCAGAAATAAAAACTCCCGATCCACCGAAGAAGCAGACTCCAGTTACCACTCCAGGCCAATCAGTTAAGCAAATCAAAGATCCCATCACCTCTATTACTCCCTTACAGTCAACTCAAGGGGACATAGATGCAGGATGGATTTTTAACGAAGAATTGAGACCTATAAGGATGGAAGAGCTTCTTCCCAATGAGTTCTTTTTTGATAAAAAGAGAAAAGCTGTGGTAAAAAGAGAATTTTATCAAGAAGAGGGATCAACAGCCAAAAGGTTCAAGGTTTTGACCGATGGGAAAGATAAGAATAAGTAAGAGTTTGCTACAGAAATAGCCGAGACATTAGGGGCGTATGCTACGACAAACCAATTTTCAGTCGTGGTTTTGAAAAATCAGCTGAAGCGAAAAAATCACCTCATCAAAACCTTAGAAGATAAACTAGCCACAACAGAGGAGGCTATCAAGGACCAGGCAAGCATAGGATAGAACAAGCAAGAATGGCCGACAAAAAGGAAATTGAGCTGCTCAAAGCTAAGCTCGAACAAATAGAGCTGGTAGCTTAGACCAGTCAGATATAGGTGGGCCAACAAAATACTTGATTGAGCAGCTACAGGTTAGATTAGAGTTCACCGAAAGCCAAGTCATAAATATTGGGATATTCCAGTCCCAGGCTATGGAGATGTGGAGCAGAGTTTCTATAGCCCAATGAAGTCTACTTGCCAAGGTAGAGACGATTCGAGACAATTGTCTGCTGGTCGATCAAGTATTGGAAAACTTATCTGTCAGAGAGAGAGAAGCTAGAGCAGCTCGGGTCGCATTTCAAGAGGCTGTAATAGCTACAACAAATAGGGAATAGGGAAAAAGGCCTAAGTTTTCCATTTCGGAACAGACCTGAGGTAATATTTTGTTGAAAAAATGGGAACGCAACATATCAGAAGGAAAATTGCAAGCCAAGAAGGTAAGGAAATCCTGTGACGAGGATTTCAGTTCTATAGATGGAAATATATTAGGCATTGATAACGAGAGTAATGCTGAGATGCTGAGCCAAATGGATATGGAAAAACTCTCATTTGATATAAATGAAAAGGAAGAAAGAGATTCAGCCGAAATCTCACAAGTAACTATGGCATACATAGTTCAAATAGATAAATGTATGATTAAACCAAGTATTCAATTGTGCGCTATTGACACCCTAGACCGACAGATGGAAGAAAGGTTGCCACAATTAGTCAAAGATTGTTACATTTTTGAGGCCAATTGTCAAGCGGAACCTTCAAGGTTGATATCTCAATTGGTGGAAAAATGTGTCACTTTTACTGAGTATGAGAGAGGACATGATTCTGGTACCAAATAAAGACATAGGATAAGGAAATGAAACGATTGATCTCCTTCTCATTGTAACTGAAAATCCTGGAACGATTGGGATTCCATCATATGTAAATTTGTATAAATATGCAATAGAAGGAAGACAAAGAGGCTGGACCTTTTTGGGTCGATTGTAATAGAGATTTTTCTCCCTCGATAGTTAATATAAAGCAAATCCGAAGATTCTCGATTCTGTCACGATTGTGTTATGAGTTTGTTTCCTTGTATTTCATATTTCATTTCATTTCATATATGTATCTGATGAATGCTTCGCTGTAATTTAGTACAACCTCTACTATGGTGAATAAATTTCAGTTTTCTATATTGTTTACCATTTTTCCTCTGTACCAGCTATCAGCAGGTATAAGACCAGTGAACATTTTAGATTTCTATATATATTTTATGTTTCGTTAGGTTATTTCTTTATCTTTTTCTTCTTCTGTTTATAAGTGAGATTCTCCCTTGATAGGAGCCTTACATGATAGACAACTTAATGTTTTTCTTACATCCCATACACATTTATTAAAATATAACTTAGTTATGTGAAAGGGCCTTTGGTTTGCACCATGTTTTCATTATTGGAGCTATAAACTCTCCTTTATACGATCGAAATCGAGAAAACATCTAAAAAGTATTGAGATTTTATTATCACTTTGTTCCTCTATGACTGTCCTTGTGACAAGACAATTTAATATTGAACCCGGAATATCAGATCAAACACATATTGCCTTAAATATTTTTGATACTATTCTTAAAACAACCACTACCTGGGTCGAACTGGAACGTTCATGGGTAGCGATTGAAAGGGATATAAACATCCAGGAACAATTGGAAGCTAGACAACAACCTAGAAATCAGCCCTAGCTTCTCTTGTCGAAGGTTGACATTTCTTCCTTATCTACCCCTTACGCGCCTTTGGATTCCTGGACACTATGCTTCTATGCCTTAAGTACAAACTCTGAAACAACATCTTTCTGGCACCGTTGCCGGGGACCGAAGTTACAAAATCGTTTTCCCTGGGAAAATGAATTCTTTTTCGTTGAAAGTGCCACCCTTTGATAGTGAACAAAGAGTGTACACCTTGTAAAGGATTTCCAATATTTCACTTGGCGACTCCATGATTAATAAGCTAGCATCCAGACGAAGGAATACTAGGCAAAAACCAGATGGTAAACAGACCACACCCATTACCAATCCTGAGAAGATTTTAAAGGAAAGAGTCTCTCTTAAGCTGACCCTTATATTCTATCAGCTTAAATACCCACAACTGAAGACCAAGAGTTCTTATGAACCTTCAAATTCACACAACCCTCTTTCCGACACTAAGGATCTAACATCAAACTGCTCCGAAGTTAGAAGTGAAACCCGCCCGATAACCCCTCTAGAACATAAAAGAAAAAGTCCTGTAGAAAATATATCTACTGTCGATATATCATCGACTCTTCAGTCGAATTTCGTGACCTCACATAGTCCTGAAGAATATTTCACGCATCCAGTTTCCACACCCATTGGTTCCCCTGACTAAATCTCTTGCAAGTCTGAAGAGCCAATTCCTCGCATCCCTTACCGGTCATCCTCGGATTTTTCGCCTTGCGAAGAAAGTAAAGATTCACTTTTAATCTTCCAAAACCCCCGTTACAACTTTCCACTAATAACGATGGCAGCCGCCGGAGGGGGAGGTGGAGGGGTTGTCGTAGGAGGAGGTGGAGGTGCTCCTGGGGGAGGAGTTGGAGGCCAAGGGCCAGCCCCCCCTCCCAGAGTGTTTGCTAAAGTGGAAACAATATACGCTCCTTTGGTATTGCCCGTTCCTTTGCACGACCTTCCCGAAAATTATATGAAAAAATTGCCAAAATTCACTGGGGAAGGAGATCTGACTATAGATGAACACATAAATTTATTTGATCAATTCACAGACATCCTAGGTCTTGAAAATGAAGATGTGTATTCGAGGCTTCTCGTCCAAACCTTCGAAGGTCAGGTTCGAACTTGGTTTCAGAGTCTACCTATAGGATATATATTGTCCTATGATGCCTTAGAAGATGCTTTCCTTAGACAATGGGGCGAAACAAAGGACCACCTATACTATTTAACCAAGTTTGGGTCTTTAAGAAAAAATAATTCAGAAACAGTTATAAAGATTATTTAAAGATTTAACAAGCTGTATAACAAAATACCAGCCGAGGTTAAACCGTCTCAACCCGCCGCCAAAGTAAATTTCATGGGGGATTTTGAACCATATTTCACACTTATTTTATGAGAAAGAAGGGGAGATACTCTAAACCGAATGCAAGATGATGCTGTAGAAATTAAGTCGAATATGATGGCTTCTGGTAAGTTAAAAGCTAAAGTAGAAGCGGGAAACTAGATGCTTTAGAGAACAAGAAGGGCCGTCAGGGTCTAATGGATACACATATGACAAAGTAGATGATATGGCTAGGGTAATTAAGGAAATGTCTAATAAGATATCCAGGATGGAGCTAGAACAGGCCAAAGCCGATTCTTTTGCCAAAAAGGATTTTAGGAAGAATCCCAATCCCCCAAATTAGCAAAGACAGGTAAAAAACGAAGATCAGAAAATACAAACTCCCCTAAAAAATGAAAATTTTATAGGAGAAAATGATCTCCAAGATTCAAAGGTTCGGATGATGATGTCATGAACTTGGGTGATGACTGTACACAACCTTACCTGACTAGAGAGGCTTATGAAAAAGCTCTAAACACTCAACAATCATCTATTGAGGGTGAAGAAAGATATTATATTGACCTTTTTAGTTATCAAGAAGAAACCGGTATGATAATGGCCGAGGTCCAACCCAGGTATAACTT
>JZKD02S2016223.1:0-14113 GCA_000966675.3 Picea glauca
CAGGTCGCTACACAAACTGTATACAATGCAATTTTCCAAAAAAACTCAAAACTGGTGTATTTTCAAGGGTTCCTCAAAAAATAAAAATGGTGCAGGCATGAACCTAAATTTCAGAAACCTCTACAAGTAGATCTAAATTCCCTATATCTTCATCCTCAACTTTCATTCTCAGCTTAATTACCTGACCATAAAAAAGCAAGCATATTTCATCTACAAAGCAATGAAACATTTCATATCCTATATCCTAAAGAATCATACTAAAGTCACAGTGCCTCATCCTGTTAGATCATTGTTCACTCAGAAAGAAATGGGTGAGAGAAGGGGAAATTGGATGGTTTTCAACCAATAATTAGACCTAGATATAAAATCGACCAAGATATTCAAATGTCAAGGATTGTGGAAACTCACCACGGAAGCTCAGGACCAAGTTGATTCAGAAGATTCTAGTTGGGAAAATGAATTATCTCTATGGTGTAGTTAAGTCCTATACTTAACACTTGGCCAAGACTCATGGTATGAAAATATATCTTATTTTCCCCATCGTGGGACATGCCCCGAAAATATAAATCTTAGAGAAAGAAGAGCCCTTAGGCTAAAATTTGCTCAATACTTATAAATTATGTGTTTTTTCAGATGAATTATGATGGAGTAATACTTATATGTCTTGAGTAGGATGATTCCAAAAAAGTATTAAAGGAACTTCATGATGGACCATAAGGTGGGAATTTCATAGGGGAAACCATTTCTTATAAGATCTTAAGGGCAGGGTACTAATGGCCCACTTTGTTTAGGGATGCTCACACATATGCAAGAAGATGTAGAACCTGCCATCTAAGTGTTGGGAAAGAGAAGAAGGAATCTATCCCACTTCAACCAATAACCATCTCTAGGATTTTTGAACAATGGGGAATAGATGTCATAGGAGAAAGTAATCCCAACTCTTCTAAACAACATAAATATATACTGACATCCGCAGATTATTTCACAAGATGGTCATAAGCCATTCCACTCACTCATGTTAATGAAAAGGTAGTGATCCAATTCCTAGAACAAAACTTAATAACATGGTTGGAAGTACCTTCGGTCCTAATCTTTGAAAATGATGCTTACTTTTCCTCCACACTCTTGATGGATTTTTCTCTTGAAATGGGAATCATCATAAAATACTCCACAAAATATTACCCACAAGGGAATGGGGTTGCATAATCAACTAATACAAACTTGGTGAGAATCCTAAAAAATATTGTCGTAGAAAACCAGAGGAATTGGCATAATGCACTTTATAATGCTTTATGGGATGACAGGGTGACACCCAAAGAGGCTTTGGAAAATTCTCCATATTTCCTAATATACTGACAAGGATCCATCCTCCCAATTGAGTTATATCTTTCATATTTACAACACTCTCATGCATCAAGAGGTCAGTCATCATCTAAATGAAATAGAGAATAGATACCATCCTCATGCTCGAGGAAGAAAGGGAAAAGGATAAAAGGAAATTCATTGCTCATCAACAGTTGGTCAAAAAATGGTTTGATAAACATAAAGAAAAATATTAAATATATGAAGTATGATAAATGGTATTGAAATGGGATAAGATGAATGAATCCAAAGGAAAACACTCAAAATTTCAGAACCTTTGGCTTGGTCCTTTTCAAGTATCCAAGAAAATTGGGGTTGGCACATATTGTTTGCAAAACATGAGGGGGGAATATGTGTATCACACCTGACCCATAAATGCCCTTTCTAGGGATGGGGCATCAAAATTTTTCTTACTCTAATCATCTCAAATCATCTCTTTGAGGCCTTCATCCTCTTCTACTTGCCCGTAGCTTTCTAACAACTGTTATCGGGCTCTAATCCGACCTTTGGTTTGCAATATATGGCATCCAAAATTTCTTCGGGTATTATTAGTTGAGGAGCATGTGGTGTCCACATGGGTCCAATCCATTTGTACCCTCTCCAGGTTCCTACCTCCTGTAGGGAAGGTCCATTCACCGTAAAATCCAATGATGGAACTTGATCCTTATCTGACACATAGGCTAGAGGGGAATTCTTTGTTCGATGCTTCGATGTTGAACGTCCCTTTTCTCTTTTGAACAGATGTACTCTGAAGTCCCAAACTCCTGAAGGATCCTAGAATCTCACCATGTGGCTCCGACCTTCAGGATTTTTTTCTTATCCTCAATATTGTACCCCAAACCTCCGGAGTCCCGAAGTCCTAAACTCCCAAAGGGTCCACCCGCATACATGGTGATGTACTAGACATGGAGGTAAGGACAGGTGGGTCTCGAGTACTTCACCCGCCAAATGGACCAACCAGGTAAGTGTTAGGGGTGACACGCGGTAAGGTGGAGATCACATGTGGCCCCTATAGTGCATGACACATGTCACATTTTAATGGGCACTTAGGGTCTATGAAACATACGAGTCTAGGTGACACGTGGCAAACCAAACATGGGTCCATGTCACTTTAGGTGACATCAGTGTGCCACATCACCCTGGACTAGTAGCCTTCCAAGCCCTTCTATCTCATGATTACGGTGTGTCCATGTAATCCCTTGACCTACGGCCTCTGTTACTTCATAACTTCAACACTCGAGGAATCTGTGGTGTGACTTCCTCCTTACTCTTGGAGTGGTCAACATCAGGTTGACCATAGTCTAGATCTAATGGTTAGGGGAGATCCCAAAGGGTCCCTATATCTACAGTCCTTTTCACTTCGTAGCTCCGACCTTCGAGAATTTCAGCATCAAGTTTTCTCCATTCTCCCGAAGTAGGACTTAAGAGGGGTGGTACACATGTCCCTTCATTGTTTGATTGGACAGTTAAGAGGAGTTCCTAAAGGATTCCCTAGATCCACGACTCTCATCACTTCATAACTTCGGAGTTCAGGGATTTTGATGCTATAATATCTATGTTCTCCCAAAGTAGGACTTCACCGAAGTTACCTTGGCGTATATCCAATGGTCAAGGGGGTTCCCTAATTCCCTCAAATCAATGGTTCAAATTACTTCCTGATGGGTAAATGGATCAAGGTTTAACAGTGGGGTAGGTCCATCTACTGCAGTTAGGGAGACCGCCATGTGTCGGTAAACCTTATGGGTAACCGTAAGCATCAGTGGCCTTCGACCGATTTATAAATGGTAAGGTCAAAACACTCTAGAGCTCCAAACTCCTCAAGTCCCAAAGCCATAAAGGCTTAGATCCTTTCGGGCCTAGTGCAAGGTTCTCGGAGCTTGGTCACATGGGTTCTTCAAAAAATTTGGTGGAACCCATGCTAATTTCTTTAGTTGTAAATGGGTTAAGGGCATGGGCATGATCCCTCGGTCATACAGGTGAAGGGTCTGAAGGGGGCACCCTCCTTCCATAGGGTTTTAAGTTTGTATTCCCACAAAGGTAGATTCTAGAGGTCAATAGGACTTAGTCATTCCAGTTAATCCTACCTCGACTCTCTTGTATACTTACATCCCACAACTCTCTAAACGCTAAGCTGAGGAAAGTATAAGGCCATTCAAAGCATGGTATCACAGAGAGACAATACATATTTCTACCTTTAATCATTTAATATAGAACTAATTCATAAACATATATACGGAGTCAATCACCATTTCCATTTCAACACATAGAGTATGGAAATACTTATCAGAAAACCAGAGTTTGTGAAGTGACTACTGAAAGGTGTGCATGTTTCCACCCAACCATAGACACAACCACTCCTAAACATATTTACCATTGGCTACTCCCAATCTAGACCATGATGCTCTGAGAGAGACTCTTTCTTCTTACTTAATGATAGTCAGGGACGAAGGTTACTCTCTTCCTCCCATGGGATCTTGGAAACCAGTTTTCTCTGTACCAAGCAAGGAGGTCTACATGAGTACTTCCACAGTCACTCATCAGCCTCGTTTATCATCTTGAAATGAAAACCTTACCAACAAATTCTTGTTCCTGTAATGAGGTTATTTCTCAGTTCTTCCTCAAACCAAAGAGCTTGCAAGTGCTCTTTTCTCTTCTAGAGATCGATCTTTTGACTCTTCTTTCTCATGCAATTCTCCCTCTTTTGTCTCTACCCATGAATTACCTATTTTTTTGCCTTCCTCAACAAGCTTGTGTGGGCCTGAACCCCCAGCTCGTGGTCAGGTCTGGAAGTCTTGCAGATGGGTACTCTACCCCATATCCTCATTAAATCTTGAGGAGGACTCTTCCAGCTACCAATCTGACTGGTAATTCTTTTCTAGGTTAGAGGATTGTTTTGAGTCTGAGTCATTGAATCAAGTAAGGTACTGGTTTGGTGGGGGGTCATCTCAACCATTTCTAGTTCCCATCACCATCTCTCTCATAGTATCCATCATTTATCTTGGAAAACCCCCCTTTCAGCAGTTATGCAACACCTTTCCATTTTCTATTAATAACAGGAAATACATATATTGACCTTTTATAACAAAAAGGTTCATCAAATCAAACATTCACACATATATAGTATGCCATAGTCTCTTGGCCACTTAAAATTGTATTTACAAATTGGGGGAAACAGGGGTATTACAATCCCTTCCCCCTTAAAGGAACATCATCCTTGATGTTCTATCTATCGATGTGCTCCATATGTATAGAAATAAACAAAAATGGGTATGCATGTTTCATGGAATCCTCCATTTCCCATGTAGCCTCATATGGGCCAAAGTGTTTCCACTGCACCTTGACTTGTGAAATGGTTTTGTTCCTGAGTGGGGTTTACTTTCTGTCTATTCATTGTGGTTATAGCATGAATTCTCCCTCTGGTTCCACCTGAATCACATACCAATCAATTATATGATTAGAATAATGTACATATCTCTTTAGTAATTAAACATGGAAAATATTATGTGCCTTCACTGTGGGAGGAAGCATTAATGTATATGCTATCGATCCCACTTTATTCAAAATTTCAAATGGTCCACAATACCGAGATGCCATCTTGGTACAAGATCCCATTCTCAAGGAGCTTCTCCTGGGTCTAACTCTGAGATACACATGATCCCATGTTTTTAACTCTCTAGGAGTGCTCGTTCTCTCTGCATAGCTTTTATGTCTATCCTGAGATATTTTCAGGTTTTTCTTTATCTGAATTACTTGTTGTTCCATTTCTTTCAGCATGTCTAGCCTGATTGTAATTCTATCTACTGGGTTATCCCAAATGATTGGAATCTTACACTATCTACCATAGAGAGCCTCAAAAGGGATCATCTTCAATGAATCTTGATAGCCATTGTTGTAGGAAAACTCTACCAGTGGTAGATAGTCCCCCCACTTCTTAGGTTGATGCATTACATGCATCCTTAACATATCATATAACACTTGGTTTACCCTCTCTGTCTATCCATCAATTTGAGGGTGATAGGTTGTGTTAAATAGAAATTTAGTTTCAAAACCAACAAATAGAGATTTCCATAAATTTGAAGTGAATTGTGTATCTCTTTTAGATATGATCTCCTTAGGAATTCCATGTAGCCTAAATATTTATTTCATGAAAATATTGGCAATGTCTATTTCCTTGGAAGTTGACTTAATGGGAATGAAGTGAGAAACCTTGCTCAATTTTTCCACCACTACCATGATGGTGTCATTCTGTTTGGTTGATTTTGGTAATCCTATGATGAAATCCATGGAGATGGTCTCCCATTTCCATTCTGGGATTGGTAGGGGCTGCAAAATCCTTGCTGGATGTAGGTGTTCTACCTTAACTTGCTGACATTCTAGAAATTTAACCAAGTAATCAACTACGTCCTTCTTCAGTCCTGACCAATAAAATAGTTTCCTAGTGGTTGTGATCATCTTTTAATAACCAGGATGACCAGTATATGGTCTTTTGTGTAGTTCTTCCATCATGAACCTATTCAAGTCGCCACAATTCAAAATATACAACCTACCTTTGTAAGTTAGTAGGACATCATTCAAAAATTGATATCCTTCATACTTCAGCCCTGTGGGCTCTTATTCTAAGTACGATTTTACGGTCTCGAAAAATGCATCTGTTTCTTGTGCATTTTTTACTCTCTCCCTGACATCCATTTCAGAGGTGCTTACAACTGGTAGGTGAATCAATTTCACACTTCTGCTAAGGGAATCATCCACCCTATTTTATTTTCCTTTGATATGTTTTATTTCAAAATCAAACTCACTAAGTAGATCCATCCATCTAACTTGTCTAGCATTAAGTTTTGGTTGATCAAACAAGTATCTCAACCCACAATGATATGTCATCAACACAAATATTCTACCCAGGAGGTAATTCCTCCACATTTTTAAAGCATGCACTATGGCAGCTAATTCTAGACCATTGGTCACACAATTTATTTCATGCTCATTCAATTTTTTGGATTCATAGCAAATTACATGTTCTTCTTGCATAAGAAGTCCTCTGAGTCCTTCCTTGTAGGAATTTGTACACACAAGGAAGTCCTTTTTTGGATCTACAATATTCAACACAGGTGCATTGGTTAGAAGGACTTTCATCTCTTGGAATCTCTCTTCACATTATGATGTCCAAAGGAAGTTAACTCCCTTTTTCTGAAGGAAAGTGATTGGGAAACCAATCTTGGAAAATACTTTTATGAACCTCCTATAGTATATTTCTAGGCCCATAAAGGATATGATATCATATACATCATTTGGGGAAGGCCAATTCATGATGGATTTGATCTTGTCAGGATCAAATACCACCCCTTCTTCAGAAATAACATGGACTAAGTAATGGAATTGTTTCTAGAAAAAGTCACACTTACTAAAATTAGCATAGAGCTGATGTTATATTAGTAATTGAAGTTCTTCATGCTCCTCCCTATTCTTAGAATATATTAGGATATCATCAATGAAAACCAATACAAATATGTCTAAGAATTTACTGAGTACATTATTCATTAAGCACATAAAATTCGTTGGTACATTGGTTAGCCCGAATGGCACCACCACAAATTCATAGTGACCATACCTTGTCCTAAAGGTTGTTTTGTGGATATCTTCATCTTTAATTCTGACCTGATGGTATCCAAACCTCAAGTCAATCTTTGAGAAAATTGTAGCACCCCTTAATTGGTCAAACAAGTCATCAATCCTTGGCAAGGGATACTTACTCTTTATGGTCATCTTATTCAGTTGCCTATAGTCTATGCAAAACCTAAGTGTGCCATCCTTGTTTTTCACAAACAAGGTTGGTTCTCCCCGTGGAGACACACTAGGTCGAATGTATCCTTTCTACATCATTTCCTTTAGTTGTAGCTTGATCTCAACCAACTCTGGTGTACTCATTCTATAGGGTGTTCTAGACACTGGCATCGCTCCTGGTGCAAGTTCTATTGAAAATTCAATATCTCTTCTTGGAGGTAGACCTGGTACCTCTTCTGGGAATACATATTTAGACTCTCTTATATGGGGTGGCCCTCTAGGATTTATTTTTTGTCCTCATCAAAGTCCAACACTTGTATTTAATACAAATAACATCCTTTTATGCAATACTTCTTCACTTGAAAGGATAATATTTGTCTCATTGAGACATGCTTTTGAATCCCTTGTAGGGTTACCTTTATCCCTTCTTCATTTTCACACTCCAAATTTTTTTTGTAACAGTCCAACTTGGTTTTATGGGCATCCAACCAGTCCATGTCAATCATTAGGTCATAATATCCGAAAGGGAGTATGTTTAGGGTCGCTTGGGTGGATAATCCACTCATAATGAATTGGCATGCTGGTATGACCTCAATTACTTTTCTTTTGGTTCTAGTGACTAGTTATACCAACCATGATTTAACATGTTTAACTTGTTTCAATTTACATTTCTCAATAGTTTGAGGGGAAACATAACTCAAATTAGAACCAAGGTCAATTAAAATGGAAACTAGATGGTTGGAAATCATAACTTCCATCTCCACCACTGAATCTTGGTGGTTGACTTCTTTATTATCCAAGGCTACATAAATATGTGGCATCATTGACTGTGGTAGCCTCTTGGATGTTGTAAACCCTCCTATTGTTTTTTCACCTATATGGGAAGTCTCTCATCATATGTTCTTCTCCACAACCCCAACATTCCAAGGGTTCTTTATTTTTGTTATCAGTCTTACCTGAGGCTGCTCCAAAGGCTTTATTTCGACTCCGAGAGGGGAAATTTTGTTGATACACACTTTTAGTAGGAAGGCTCATATTAGAACCTTTCCCATAGCTCTTGAATATTGAGGGTTTAAACCCCTTCTTATTGAATCCATAAGTACTTGTCTTCTTCCAGTCCTCGTGAGGTTCTGTCTTATTCTTGAATTTCTCATAACAATACCTTGCCTTCCAGATAGTGTCTCCTAAGGTCTTTGACTCATCAAATTCAATTTTGTCCCAGAAGGACTAAGGAAGTCCACTAATAAATCATTGCATATTTACCTTTTCATCCTTTATGTAGGGTACATACCTTATCATCTCAAGGAATTTATTGATATATTCCTCTATGGTGAGTTGTCACAACTTGAGTTCATAGAACTCCTTGGTATTCCCATCAAATTATTTATCTAACAGATACTTCTTCTTGAAGTTTTTCTAAAATTATTTCCATGACAAGTCCTTCTCATGAATTCCTTTCATGTTCCCAAGTTCCTCCCACCAAATGTAGGCCTTTCCATTTAGGTTAAAAATGGTTATTTGAACCTTTAAATTTTCATAGTAGTCATGGACTCTGAAGTACATCTTCAAGCCAAGCAACCAAAATTATGCATCTTCCCCCTTCTTAATTTCTGCATCGAAAGTGGGTGGTTTGGATTTCTTGAAATCTTTAGGGTCATGACTCTTGGAATGTTTCCTCTTCTTTCTTTTCCTTTGGGAATGCGAACTAGTTTTTCTACTAGAATATTCCTTGGAGTTGTCAGTTTCCTCACTAGAGGATTATTCCGATGAGTCTCTCTTGGCTCCATGTTGGGCCTTCCTTGAGGTGCTCCTCCTTGTGTGGCAACTTTTAGGGACATTATTTCATATCTCAGGTGGACTCTGGGTTTTCTTCGCATGATGTCTATCCACATGACTGGTTGTTGTTCCATGTTTCAATTGCCTTTGTATATCTGATAAGATTTGTAGTAGGAATACATTAATTTCAATTTGTTTTTCCTATTCTTTTATCAATATTTCATTGTCATCCTTACAACTATGTAATTATGCCACAAGGCCTCTTAAAGTCTCAGCCAAATCGGGAGGGGTTTCCACCACCCTCCTTTCATAATATTCTTCTTCTCTATTGTGGAAGCTTTCCCCCAATTCATGGTGTGTCACCATCATTTATGTTGTAGTTTTCCTGTCGTCCACTGACTTTTTAAGTGTTTATAAAACATTATCTGTTAGTTAATGATCTACAAGTTTTATGAACAACACACTGTTCATGTTTTTTCAAAACATATACAACAGTAGAAAGTTTCATTTTGTCATTCAGTAGAGGTTTAAATAAGCCTTTTAGGAATGGGGTAAGATAGGGTGTCACCCCTAAAATTTCTCTAAATAATATTCTTAAGCGAATTTTCCATGAGCCCAAGCAAGCCAAGTGTTGTAACCATGCTCTGATACCAATTTGTAACACACACGACCCCTTAATACCCTTTCTAGGGATGGGGCATCAAAAATTTTCTTACCATAATCATCTCAAATCATCTCTCTAAGGTCTTCATCCTTTTCTACTCTCTCGTATATTTCTAACGACTGTTATCTGGCTTTAATCCGACCTCTGGTTTGCAAGATATGGCCTCCCAAAGTTCTTCAGGTGTTATTAGTTGAGGACCATGTGGTGTCCACATGGGTCCAATTCATTCATACCATCCTTAGGTTCCTAACTCCAGCAAGGAAGTTCCATTCACCGTCAAACCCAATGACAAAACTTGATCCTTATCTAACACATAGGCTAGAGGGGAATTCAACATTCGACGCTTCAGCACTGAACGTCCCTTTTCTCTTATGCACGTATGTCCTCTACAGTCCCGATCTCCTGAAATCCTGAAGGATCCTGAAATATCGACAAGTGGCTCTGACCTTCTGGCCTTTTGTCTTATCCTCAATACTGCACCCCAAACCTCCAGAGTCCCGAAGTCTTAGAATCCCAAAGGGTCCACCCTCCTACATGGCGACATACTAGACGTGGAGGTAAGGATAGGTAGGTCCCGAGTACTTCACCCACCAGATGGACTAACTAGGAAAGTGTTAGGGGTCACACAGGGCAAGGCGGAGATGACATGTGGCCCCTATAGTGTGTGACACATGTCACATTTTAATGGGCACATAGGTTCTGTGAAATGTATGAATCCAGGTGACATTTGGCATGTCAAACATGGTTCCACGTCACCTTGGGTGATGTCGGCCTACAACATCACCCCAGACTAGTAGCATTCTAATCCCTTTGATCTCATAGTTACAGTGTGTCCATATAATCCCTTGATCTACAATCTTTGTTACTTCATAACTTCGACATTCGGGGAATCTGTGGTGTGACTTCCTCCTTACTCCCAGAGTGGTCAGTGCTAGGATAACCATAGTCTATATCTAACAGTTAGGGGATATCCCGAAGGGTCCCTAGATCTACGGTCCTTGTCACTTCGCAGCTCTGACCTTTGAGGATTTTGGCATCATGGCCACTTCTTTCTCTTGAAGCGGGACTCTAGTGAAGTAATGTATGTGGGTCCCTTCATTGTTTGATTAGACGGTTAAGGGGGGTTCATAATGGAATCTCCTTATCCATGACTCTCATCACTTCAACGTTCGAGGAGTTTGATGTTATAACATATTTTATCTTGTGGAGTAGGACTTCGTCGAAGTTACCTCATCATAGATCCAATGGCCAGGGGAGCTCCCAAATTCCCTCAAATCAGTGGCTCGCATTACTTTGCGATGGGTAAATGGATCAAGGTTTAACGGTGGGTCAGGTCCATCTACCATGGTTAGGGAGACTGCCATAATCCGGTCAACCTTATGGGTAACTGTAACCATCAGTGGCCTTCGGCCAGTTTACAAATGGTAAGGTCGAAACACTCTGGAGATCCAAAATCCTGGAGTCCTGAAGCTAAAAAGGATTATCTCCTTTCAGGCCTAGCACAGGGTTCTTGGACCTTGGTGACATGGGTCCTTTGAAAACTCTAGTGGGATATGCACTAATTCATTTAGCCATAAATGGGTTAAGGGCATGGGCATGAGCCCTCGGTCACATAGGTGAAGGTTATGAAGGAGGCACCCTCCTTCCATAGTGTTTGAAATTGGTATTACCATGAAGGTAGATTCTAGAGGTCAACAATACTTAGGAATTCTAGTTAGTCCTACCCCGACTCTCTTGCAAACTTACATCCCACAACTCTCTAACCGCTAAGCTGAGGAAAGAAGAATACCATTCAAAGCATGGGTTCACAGAGAGACAATACATATTTCTACCTTTAATCATTCTGTTAGCGATATTTCTTGTCTCGGGACAAGAAATAGAAACAAGACAGCGAAAGTCCCGAATCCACAAGAGTCAATAGGGACCTTCCATCTGGAAAGGATGCGTGGAAGGAGATCAACATTATCGAGGAGGGTCCCGACAGGGAAGCGTTCATCGGAGTTGAAGCCATCGGGATATCAGAGATCCTGGGAGCGAGAGTTTTGTGCATTGCAGAATCATGATATGTGATTTCCCGATCGTGACGAAGGTGGACCCCATAAGAGGTCACGCGAGAAAAGGACAGGTGGCAGGCGAAATCGAGATTCGGCATATCACGAGTCCCATGGACTTATGCTTTTTGGCATCCAAAAGTCTGAAACTTCGACGGAGGTATAGGGCTGCGGTCTTATGAGGGATGGTCGTATGGACCTGAGCCTAGCTAGGAGGGGCTAAGGACAAAAGAGCGCTCATTGGAGAATCGGTGATCGGGAGTTCAAAGGGTCAAGAACTCTTAACAAAAAGGACCGCAAAACCTCGAAACCCGATACAGAGTCAGGGAAAAGTCATGGTGAAGTACAGGAGACCGTGAGGAAAGAAGAAGAAACCTGTGGACTGGGTCATGTTTTCATCAAGGATTCCACTCGGGGATCCAAAGAGCTGCTTCGGCTCAGCAATGAATGAAGAAAAGAGAGGGTGGTTGAGGCCTCGCCTCAATCATTAATTGCAAGGGATGGAGGGTCTGACTAGCAGTCTGTTCAGGAGGGTCCTGTGTACCCATTCTTCTAGAGAAGCCAGGCTCGATTTCGTGACCAACCGGAGGAGGTCTACACATGCTAGCTCGGCATTTAAATGGCTTAGCTACTCCCCTTGCTAGAGCCATGTGTAGTTAAGATGGCGTCTGTCATGGGCGCACGATCATCCTGAGTCTGCATGGGAAGACTGTCAGAAACCGTGTAGACGCAATTATTTAATGCAGCATCTGGTTTTTGTTGCTGTCGTGGTTTTTGAGTATATGTAGGCATTTTCGCCATTTTTGTAAGGATCGATGGTTGAGAAGAGCTCCCAGTTGTAAAGTTTTAATGAAGCACTGTTATTCTGGTTATGTATGAACTTTTCAGACTTCTTGCCTTATGAATGCCAGTTTCTTTCATGTCTTTGTTTACACTGTGTTAGAGAAACTCGGAATTGGAGGATCCAGTTGAGCTGTAGCTATTATAGGATGATGTTGTAATGGATCACTGTAATAGTTGCACTGTCTCTAATCAGTTCTTGTGATTTCCCCAGCACTGAGTGACTTGGAATTGGAGGATCCAGTCGAGTCCCCTCTTAGTTCCTTGAGACCCTGAACCAAGCGGATTGGCGACTCCACTGGTTCAATATGGAGAAACTTATGGATCAAAGGTTTTCATTCTGTGACTTTTCTCAGATAGTTGGCTTTCCTAATGCACTTCCTGATAGAGACATTTGGGAAGATTTCCTCCCCGTATTTCACGCAAAGGATTGGGAGGTACCAGTTGATAATTTACTGGACTTCCACGAGGGTATCCACCGACACAATATCACACCTGAGGATGTCCAGATTAAACTCTTTAGGTATTCATTAAAGGGATCCACTCTTGATTGGTGTCGATCTCTTCCCTTTGCAAGCATCTGCTCTTTAGCAGGTTTCCATACAACTTTCAATTCATTTTGTAAAGAGTACTTTCCAGCTGATTGTTTGTATGAAAATTGTTGTGAGGAATTTTCTTTGCTTCGTGAAGCCTCTACTGGCCCAACAAACTATGTCTGTGGTGAATCCCTTACTGTGGAGGAAAGCATCTGCTGTGAAAATATAGAGGTGTTGAATGATATGAGTGGTGTTAGCTCGAGAACGGAAGCATCTGACATCATATCAGATGCATCTGTTCTTTTAGATATTCATGAAGATCAACACGCCTCTTGTGGAGATTATGAGTTTGAAGAGCAGATGTGGTCCATGGTAGATGGCTCGCCTAAATGTCGGGTTGAAGCAGATATTCCTAGCAACCCTGTTTCTGAGGACGAAGACCGTCCCGTTTGTAGAGAAGAGATTATTGTGGAAGAGGTTTCCTCTCTTCTTCTCCAGGGACTTTCTTACGATATATGTTTACCTGGGTTTAATGAGGACAAGATTATGTGCGAGCAGCCAGAAGCAGCAGGTCCCACTGTCCCTGAAACGAATATTTTTGACGGGATCACCATTTTGGAGGAGGATCATAAAGATAAGGGTCAGCCCCTTTTTGATGAATATTATAGTGATGATGAGCTGCAAGATTATCCTACGTTTGATCACTATAAACCTACTAAAGAGCCAGTTGGCAAGCATAATTACCCCATGGTCCATATTTATGATGAATATGAATCGGAGCTGGAGGAGAGCCAACCAGAAGAGGAAAAAGAACTAGAAGGGCAGTCTTCCTTTTGTTCAGAGCCAGTCAGTGAGAAACCACCACCTGAGATTAGTGAACCTACTTTAGTTATTCACCCTCCTGTGGTTATCAGAGACATTCGACCGCTGGTGAACAACTGTGTAGCAGAGGAGGGCGTCTGTCCCCCATTCTCTGGAGTTTACCACTCATTCCATGACCATGTCTGCAAGTACATGGAGTGACATTTCCCCTATGCCTTGGAGTAGCCCTATTTCATCTCAACTCCAGCCTGTAAGGAGGATTTGAAAAGTGTAACCATTCT
>JZKD02S2016223.1:14123-57859 GCA_000966675.3 Picea glauca
CATATTTTATATATCTGGTATCTTGCATAGGACAAGGGTCGAAATATGTGAAATTTCTGCTTCAAATGCCTTGTCTTGTTCAATGTGTTGTTTGACTATGTTGCACAAGTCTGTGAAGTCCACAAGTTGGTCGAAATCTGGTAGATGGATATGTCTCATTTCCTTATTTATTTTCTTCAATATCTTCACACATTCTTCCCATATTTCTTTCATTTTCTGATGAGGTTCTTGTAGCATTTGCATCCAGTGTTCCACTTCCCTATGTATTTTGGTGATACTATAATATGTGAGTACCCAAATACCATGTTCTTCCATGCCTCGACTCGTCTGCACTTCTCTGATGCACTCAATCTGCTTTAAGGATTGGTATGCCTTTTCATACCATCGTTGCATATATTGGTAGGTCACCAGTCCCATAAGACTATCCCCCTAGTAATCGTCTATCTGGGCCTTGAAATATCCCTTTCTGATTTGAATCGACTGTACACCTCCATGCAATCACCTCTTAGAAGTATTACTTCCTAAGTGGAGTCTTGATAATACTCCACTTGATGTCGAAGATGCTCTAACTCCTTTCTCATAGCAATAGGTTCTCATTCATCCTTTTTCACTCTATCTATGGTGGCATCAATTATAGCCATCCTAGATCCAAGCAAATCACTCACCCTGGTATTTTCTGTATCAAATAAATTTTCTTTTGTGGTTACAAACATAGTACTATCTAAAGTGAGCCTCCTTCTTTTGATAATTCTTTTCATTACCACCTTTATTTTCTTGTCGTATGATATATATTTCACATCAACAACCTCATCAATAGGTTTATGGATCTATTGATATCCCAAGATTGGGTATTTCCTAAGCTCCTTGAAGTATATAAATGTTTTGTAACAAGTTCCTTCCCTTTTTCCATGGTAGGTACTTGAATTCTACCTTATTTTTTTTATGTCTTCCCTTGTGTTGATGTTATGGGTGACTATTCATTATTACTTGTTGCCTCTCTCAATTCATAAGAGGGAATGACTTATGTGTGTTTTGGTGATGATGCTCTCTGTTGGTCAATTCCAGGTGGTGGTGTTACTATATGAGGTGGGGAATTAGATGGCAAGCCTATAGTCACTGCATTTTCTATTGATGTGACATTGCTTTCTTGTTTTTCATACCCCCATCTTGTTATTCTTCATTGTAACCCTTTTCAATGCTCCCATCACCCTTTTATTCTCCGAATGTATTTTCTACATTAGGTTTTTCATTACCAGTATCCCTATCATTACGAGGTGACCTTGCCTTATCTAAAGGTTGAATTTCTAGTTGTGGGAAATCCACACTATCATGGGTGGTTTCAATTTATATGACCCTTCTTTCTAGATTCTATAATGGTCCTTCTAAGGTCGAGGAATACATTTCTCCCGGTGCTTCCTCATAAGTGATAGTTATCGAGGATTTGTAAGATGTTGTTGAAACTTCATCATTATCAGATATGATTATTAAATCGATAAGGACCAGGGGTATACCTATTCTGACTAGTGTCCTTGATGATGTTTGTGGCATTATAGATATTGTAAGGGTCTCCACTTGGGTTTCTAGTGAACTTGGGTCATCCTGAGTGATGATCCTCTCTGGTGGAGCATATTAAGTAGTGTTGTCTTGGTTGCATGAGTGTTTGTCACAACTGGGACAATCCTTGGAGGTTCTAAAGATTGAATAAAATGGGTCTGTCTCATTGTTTCCATAACCCTTTCTACCTCATCTAGGAGCATTGTCCTTCTTCTTGCTTACTCTGCTGCTTCAACTGCTCTAACTTCATATCATGCTCTGATAATTTCCTATGTTGTATGCTCTACAGTTGAAAATTTTTCTTGCATGGACATAGCCCTAAACTCAATAATTTTTGGGTTTTCTTTTCTTTGAAGAGCCTCTTCCTAGTCTCGATCATTTTCAGTGAAGAGCTCATCTTCACAACTATCGTGGGCGTAAGGACAATATGACACCACTTGCCCTGTGTGTTAGGGTGCTATCCCTTTGGGATCATGTTTAAAAAACCAGCCTATAGGAATCCTTTATTCCAAATGGCTCAGGCCTTCTTGCTTGGCATGCGTGGTTTCTTTGACTACATAATATACAATATGGAAACTGTATGGTATAAAATCCCTCTTCTTGTCCTTCACCAGAGAGGCATTGAAACCTTGTAAAATGGTCTCGTAGCATATTTCCCCCAACACCAAATGGTTTGGGACACAACCAAGGAGTATATTTGGAGCACCAATATCTCCAAAAAACGTTATATAAGTGCTCTTCTCTTCCAGATACCAATGACCTACTTTGGATATCATTTTATTTGTTGCTTCTGAAAGTCTTGGAAAGTTTTTTCTAAAAATAATAAAATGTATCCTAGCTATGAACTCATCACATATCATAGCATAAAATTTCTTATAATTGTTCTCCCATAGGATGCTAAAATACACATGTACATGTAACTCAACGATATGCTATCTTAGATTCATACCAGAGAAAACATTTCTTACATAGATCACGTCCAACTAGAAAGATGCCTTAAAAAAGGATGGTGTTTCACCTTATTTTGTTTCCTGAGCCTATTGAATAATGATGCTCAATTTATTTGAAATAATTCCCCTGAGTTGAAACTACTTCCAGAAATCACGACTATAAATGATAGGGGCATCCAAGCTTCTGAAAATATTGAACAATGATTTTTTCCATACAATCGTCATATCATCGTCATTAAGTAAATTTCTAGTTCCCTAATATTTTTTGTGCTATACTAGCCAATGGTCTTGTTTAAGAATTTATTTTCCACCCTCTAGCAAGAGGCTTATAATTGGTTGGTATTATGATGTTCATAGAACTTAACCACAAAATCAACATTTAGTCTTTCTTCTGGGTCTTTGAGCTTGTAATACTTTTTCACCTCTACCGGGAGGAATACACCAACACATTCCCCTTACACATTATTTATTACACATTTTGTAGTGGTTGTATGGTCAATTATCCATCCTAGGGAATCTATGCAAGGAAAAACGAGAGTTCAACATGACACCATGTGTAAGTATGACCATCTAATATTTGGAAAAACTTGGTCATCTAGTTCCCTGACCCTTAGGTCACTGTGAGGCGTAAAGTCTACAAAATATTCCTGATGGACTTTTTTATAGAGATAACCCTAAGGTGGAAGGAGTACCTTAGATACAATGCTTGCCTCTATATATTTGAATGCTAGTGGTTGAACAAACTACTTCTTGGTTGAGATTCAAATCACGAGTTCTACTTTCGATGCAAATTCCAACTCTCTTCCTACCACTATACTTGATCCTTCACCAAATTTTGACTCTTTCCCTCTAGGTTCCCTTAGTGAGCGCCTGGTTACTGACCTTTGAGGAGGCATCTTTCCTCTCTTGCAAATAAACTTGGTCTTACTAGTGTTTCCATGAACTGGTGCAAGGGGTAGCCTCCTCGGTGTATTTTCTCTCCTCCTATGATCGAAAGGAAAGTTTCTTGAAAAAAATGTGAAATTGGGAAATAAATGGTATTACATATTCAAATATCTAGATCCCACAATATTACCTTGTCGCATATAGTATTTAATTGGAGGGAGTACACCATGATCTTTGAAATCTTCGAAAATTAAAATAGGATTCACACCAAACTTGGGAGTTAATTTTTTGCAAGTTGATGACACAGCGGCTCGTTGTTTCTAGTTCATCGATGATTTCAAATTTTGAAGTTATCGATGCGTAGTATCATAGATCGAAATTATTCGTTAAGTGTTATTTTTCTTTGAAAAAATCTTGCCGACATCAATGATCGTTTAGCGAGGGATCCTTAAACAAGTTATTTGTGTATCACGTGTTTTGAGGAGAATGACACGAAAAGAAAAAAATGACATTTTGTGTTCATCGGTGACCCTAACCTTTGACTTAACATTTATGGAATCATTTCAAAGCTAGTGGTAATTCTCTACACAAGTTATTTTATATATAATCTCCATATGAAGGCTAGATCTATGTTTAAATGGATGCATGACTTCGATTCACCTAGAAAGGAAATGAATGGTCCAGATTCCTTCGTAGTATCAACATCAAAGAAAACATGTATGTTAAGTGATTTATTATGTTAAAACTTGTCGATGGTCGATGTGTGCATTGACATCAGCGGTTCACTCTGACCTTTACGTTCTTCTTCTATTGGTAGAAAAATTTGACACCGAACTTCACTACCATACATGATGACTTAGATGTGATGACATGGAAGATGACATGGAATCTAAGTTTCAAAGGATGATGTGTAAGATGTCATGACGGTACAAGTAGTCTACATGGAAAAACACATGGCATGTGACATAGAAATTGCAGAAGGTGACATGGACAACCTAGTCATCGAAACAAACACTACTTGGCAGTAAACATTAATGGTCAATTTTTTCCCTTATACCTGATCAATGACTAAGATTGATTTCTTGGTTCTCATAATTCATCAGCATCGGGAGAAATCTATGTTTTTTTTTCTTGAATTACATGGATTTTTCTGACACCTATGGTCTATTGATGATTAGTGGAATCCTTTGACTATTGGAAATGCTAACACATTATGTTGATGACCAGTGGCTTATCGACGATCGACGAAATTTGTTCCACTTCAAAATGCACAAAAATTTCCCTCGACCCTGATTACAGACACTTCTTTTAGACTTCATTTTCTCCATCCTTCAATGAGTTCATCGACATTTCTTGGAAAAGGTTATGACTTAATCATTTTTCAATTCTTTCTTTATTTTGTTTGTTTTTTTTTCTTTCCTGATGCGAAACCTGAGATTTTTTTTTTTTTTTGTATTTTCTTGAGATTTTAAATGCAAAGAAAACAAAGGAAAAAACACATAAATTTAACAAAGGATAAATATGAAACCTAATTAAATCGAAAATAAGAAGGTGTAAAATAATTAAAACGAATAGTGGTACCTAAAAATTGAAAATTTTAAGGGTTTGTTGAGGACTCAACAAATGTCAATTCACTGGACGAATCCAACATCTCTGCTTATACCCACGATCATAACCAAACAATTTCAAGTAATACAGAAATAGAACATGAAGAGAAAACAAAAACCACCCATAGATCCCTCTATATGTAATTTAGAAATCATTCTTTACCTTGTCATAGGGTTTTTATTTTTACTAAACACAAAAGATAAGTCCTTTTGATCACTGACCTGGACTTTGATTAAGAAACCAAATTAGATCTTTATTATCGTATTAGGGTATTATTTTTTATAATCTCTAAGTAACCTTATCACCCTTCTGGTGTTGCTTTTCTGTCAGCGAGTGTCCATATCCTAGATGGATTTGCCCCGACATCACAGACCTTTCTTCGTTGCCAACGAGCATCCATAGCCCCAAAAACGATATCTGCATTCCCTCCTTGACATCGTGATTCCCTTTTGAGATATTTTACTACCTCATCACCTTGTATTTTTATTATTATCATTATAACGCACAACATATGTACCCATTACTGGATACATTTTTATGTGATGAGGATTTCTTGTGGGATGTGTATTTGAGTCTAGGAGAATGATGTCTATTAGTGAAGAGATGAATTAGGACCCTAGGTTTTAAATCTTATCCATTCTAAAAGAATCAAGACAATCATCAATTTCTCATTCATCATTTAGATCATAATTTCTAGACTATATGACTTTTTTGGTCTTTTCATGTTTTATAATAGTCATTCCCACCACCGAAAAGGCATTTCATTTTTTCCAACTCACATATAAAAGAAACTATTAATAATTTCTAAATCCTACTCCTGCTCAGTGTCAACTTACTTTACTTTTGATATTTAAAACAAATAAGGTTTTTAGTAGAGAACTAGAATGTCATTTTCTGCAGACCAGAAGCTAAAAACTCAACATCCCCCAAAAATTATTTATGGAAAAACAAACAAAAATAAAACATGCAAATCATTCATCTCTATAATATTCATCAAAAAGGGGCTGACCCTTATCTTTATGATCCTCCTCCAAAATGGTGATCCCGTCAAAAATATTTGTTTCAGGGACAGTGGGACCCNCGAGGATTTGTAAGATGTTGTTGAAACTTCATCATTATCAGATATGATTATTAAATCGATAAGGACCAGGGGTATACCTATTCTGACTAGTGTCCTTGATGATGTTTGTGGCGTTATAGCTATTGTAAGGGTCTCCACTTGGGTTTTTAGTGAACTTGGGTCATCCTGAGTGATGATCCTCTCTGGTGGAGCATCTTAAGTAGTGTTGTCTTGGTTGCATGAGTGTTTGTCACAACTGGGACAATCCTTGGAGGCTCTAAAGCTTGAATAAAATGGGTCTGTCTCTTGTTTCCATAACCCTTTCTATCTCATCTAGGAGCATTTTCCTTCTTCTTGCTTACTCTGCTGCTTCACCTGCTCTAACTTCATATCATGCTCTGATAATTTCCTATGTTGTATGCTCTACAGTTGAAAATTTTCTTGCATGGACATAGCCCTAAACTCAATAATTTTTGGGTTTTCTTTTCTTTGAAGAGCCTCTTCCTAGTCTCGATCATTTTCAGTGAAGAGCTCATCTTCACAACTATCGTGGGCGTAAGGACAATATGACACCACTTGCCCTGTGTGTTAGGGTGCTATCCCTTTGGGATCATGTTTAAAAAACCAGCCTATAGGAATCCTTTATTCCAAATGGCTCAGGCCTTCTTGCTTGGCATGCGTGGTTTCTTTGACTACATAATATACAATATGGAAACTGTATGGTATAAAATCCCTCTTCTTGTCCTTCACCAGAGAGGCATTGAAACCTTGTAAAATGGTCTCGTAGCATATTTCCCCCAACACCAAATGGTTTGGGACACAACCAAGGAGTATATTTGGAGCACCAATATCTCCAAAAAACGTTATATAAGTGCTCTTCTCTTCCAGATACCAATGACCTACTTTGGATATCATTTTATTTGTTGCTTCTGAAAGTCTTGGAAAGTTTTTTCTAAAAATAATAAAATGTATCCTAGCTATGAACTCATCACATATCATAGCATAAAATTTCTTATAATTGTTCTCCCATAGGATGCTAAAATACACATGTACATGTAACTCAACGATATGCTATCTTAGATTCATACCAGAGAAAACATTTCTTACATAGATCACGTCCAACTAGAAAGATGCCTTAAAAAAGGATGGTGTTTCACCTTATTTTGTTTCCTGAGCCTATTGAATAATGATGCTCAATTTATTTGAAATAATTCCCCTGAGTTGAAACTACTTCCAGAAATCACGACTATAAATGATAGGGGCATCCAAGCTTCTGAAAATATTGAACAATGATTTTTTCCATACAATCGTCATATCATCGTCATTAAGTAAATTTCTAGTTCCCTAATATTTTTTGTGCTATACTAGCCAATGGTCTTGTTTAAGAATTTATTTTCCACCCTCTAGCAAGAGGCTTATAATTGGTTGGTATTATGATGTTCATAGAACTTAACCACAAAATCAACATTTAGTCTTTCTTCTGGGTCTTTGAGCTTGTAATACTTTTTCACCTCTACCGGGAGGAATACACCAACACATTCCCCTTACACATTATTTATTACACATTTTGTAGTGGTTGTATGGTCAATTATCCATCCTAGGGAATCTATGCAAGGAAAAACGAGAGTTCAACATGACACCATGTGTAAGTATGACCATCTAATATTTGGAAAAACTTGGTCATCTAGTTCCCTGACCCTTAGGTCACTGTGAGGCGTAAAGTCTACAAAATATTCCTGATGGACTTTTTTATAGAGATAACCCTAAGGTGGAAGGAGTACCTTAGATACAATGCTTGCCTCTATATATTTGAATGCTAGTGGTTGAACAAACTACTTCTTGGTTGAGATTCAAATCACGAGTTCTACTTTCGATGCAAATTCCAACTCTCTTCCTACCACTATACTTGATCCTTCACCAAATTTTGACTCTTTCCCTCTAGGTTCCCTTAGTGAGCGCCTGGTTACTGACCTTTGAGGAGGCATCTTTCCTCTCTTGCAAATAAACTTGGTCTTACTAGTGTTTCCATGAACTGGTGCAAGGGGTAGCCTCCTCGGTGTATTTTCTCTCCTCCTATGATCGAAAGGAAAGTTTCTTGAAAAAAATGTGAAATTGGGAAATAAATGGTATTACATATTCAAATATCTAGATCCCACAATATTACCTTGTCGCATATAGTATTTAATTGGAGGGAGTACACCATGATCTTTGAAATCTTCGAAAATTAAAATAGGATTCACACCAAACTTGGGAGTTAATTTTTTGCAAGTTGATGACACAGCGGCTCGTTGTTTCTAGTTCATCGATGATTTCAAATTTTGAAGTTATCGATGCGTAGTATCATAGATCGAAATTATTCGTTAAGTGTTATTTTTCTTTGAAAAAATCTTGCCGACATCAATGATCGTTTAGCGAGGGATCCTTAAACAAGTTATTTGTGTATCACGTGTTTTGAGGAGAATGACACGAAAAGAAAAAAATGACATTTTGTGTTCATCGGTGACCCTAACCTTTGACTTAACATTTATGGAATCATTTCAAAGCTAGTGGTAATTCTCTACACAAGTTATTTTATATATAATCTCCATATGAAGGCTAGATCTATGTTTAAATGGATGCATGACTTCGATTCACCTAGAAAGGAAATGAATGGTCCAGATTCCTTCGTAGTATCAACATCAAAGAAAACATGTATGTTAAGTGATTTATTATGTTAAAACTTGTCGATGGTCGATGTGTGCATTGACATCAGCGGTTCACTCTGACCTTTACGTTCTTCTTCTATTGGTAGAAAAATTTGACACCGAACTTCACTACCATACATGATGACTTAGATGTGATGACATGGAAGATGACATGGAATCTAAGTTTCAAAGGATGATGTGTAAGATGTCATGACGGTACAAGTAGTCTACATGGAAAAACACATGGCATGTGACATAGAAATTGCAGAAGGTGACATGGACAACCTAGTCATCGAAACAAACACTACTTGGCAGTAAACATTAATGGTCAATTTTTTCCCTTATACCTGATCAATGACTAAGATTGATTTCTTGGTTCTCATAATTCATCAGCATCGGGAGAAATCTATGTTTTTTTTTCTTGAATTACATGGATTTTTCTGACACCTATGGTCTATTGATGATTAGTGGAATCCTTTGACTATTGGAAATGCTAACACATTATGTTGATGACCAGTGGCTTATCGACGATCGACGAAATTTGTTCCACTTCAAAATGCACAAAAATTTCCCTCGACCCTGATTACAGACACTTCTTTTAGACTTCATTTTCTCCATCCTTCAATGAGTTCATCGACATTTCTTGGAAAAGGTTATGACTTAATCATTTTTCAATTCTTTCTTTATTTTGTTTGTTTTTTTTTCTTTCCTGATGCGAAACCTGAGATTTTTTTTTTTTTTTGTATTTTCTTGAGATTTTAAATGCAAAGAAAACAAAGGAAAAAACACATAAATTTAACAAAGGATAAATATGAAACCTAATTAAATCGAAAATAAGAAGGTGTAAAATAATTAAAACGAATAGTGGTACCTAAAAATTGAAAATTTTAAGGGTTTGTTGAGGACTCAACAAATGTCAATTCACTGGACGAATCCAACATCTCTGCTTATACCCACGATCATAACCAAACAATTTCAAGTAATACAGAAATAGAACATGAAGAGAAAACAAAAACCACCCATAGATCCCTCTATATGTAATTTAGAAATCATTCTTTACCTTGTCATAGGGTTTTTATTTTTACTAAACACAAAAGATAAGTCCTTTTGATCACTGACCTGGACTTTGATTAAGAAACCAAATTAGATCTTTATTATCGTATTAGGGTATTATTTTTTATAATCTCTAAGTAACCTTATCACCCTTCTGGTGTTGCTTTTCTGTCAGCGAGTGTCCATATCCTAGATGGATTTGCCCCGACATCACAGACCTTTCTTCGTTGCCAACGAGCATCCATAGCCCCAAAAACGATATCTGCATTCCCTCCTTGACATCGTGATTCCCTTTTGAGATATTTTACTACCTCATCACCTTGTATTTTTATTATTATCATTATAACGCACAACATATGTACCCATTACTGGATACATTTTTATGTGATGAGGATTTCTTGTGGGATGTGTATTTGAGTCTAGGAGAATGATGTCTATTAGTGAAGAGATGAATTAGGACCCTAGGTTTTAAATCTTATCCATTCTAAAAGAATCAAGACAATCATCAATTTCTCATTCATCATTTAGATCATAATTTCTAGACTATATGACTTTTTTGGTCTTTTCATGTTTTATAATAGTCATTCCCACCACCGAAAAGGCATTTCATTTTTTCCAACTCACATATAAAAGAAACTATTAATAATTTCTAAATCCTACTCCTGCTCAGTGTCAACTTACTTTACTTTTGATATTTAAAACAAATAAGGTTTTTAGTAGAGAACTAGAATGTCATTTTCTGCAGACCAGAAGCTAAAAACTCAACATCCCCCAAAAATTATTTATGGAAAAACAAACAAAAATAAAACATGCAAATCATTCATCTCTATAATATTCATCAAAAAGGGGCTGACCCTTATCTTTATGATCCTCCTCCAAAATGGTGATCCCGTCAAAAATATTTGTTTCAGGGACAGTGGGACCCACTGCTTCTGGCTGCTCGCACGCAATCTTTTCCTCATTAAACCCAGGTAAACATATATCGTAAGAAACTCCCTGGAGAAGAAGAGAGGAAATCTCTTCCACAATAATCTCTTCTCTACAAAAGGGAAGGTATTTGTCCTCAGAAACAGGGTTTCTAGCAATATCTGCTTCAACCCGACATTTAGGCGAGCCATCTACCATGGACCACATCTGCTCTTCAAACTCATAATCTCCACAAGAGGCGTGTTGATATTCATGAAGATCTAAAAGAACAGATGCATCTGATATGATGTCAGATGCTTCCATTCTCGAGCTAACACCACTCATATCATTCAACACCTCTATATTTTCACAACAGATGCTTTCCTCCACAGTAAGGGCTTCACCACAGACATAGTCTGCTGGGCCAGCAGACGCTTCACGAAGAAAAGAAAATTCCTCACAACAATTTTCATACAAACAATCAGCTGGAAAGTACTCTTTACAAAATGAATTGAAAGCTGTATGGAAACCTGCTAAAGAGCATATGCTTGCAGAGGGAAGAGATCGACACCAATCAAGAGTGGCTCCCTTTAATGAATACCTGAAGAGTTTAATTTGGACATCCTCATGCATGATATTGTGTCTGTGGATAGCCTCGTGGAAGTCCAGTAAATGCTCAGCTGGTACCTCCCAATCCTTTGCATGAAATTCGAGGAGGAAATATTCCCAGATGTCTCTATCAGGAAGTGCATTAGGAAAGCCAACTATCTGAGAAAAGTCACAGAATGCAAACCTTTGAGCCAGAATTTTCTCCATATCGAACCAGTGGAGTCGCCAATTGATCCTTGAATCATGGAGTCACTAGGTGAAATATGTGCAGCTTCAAATATGTCTGGTCCTTGTTCACCATCAAAAGCCAGATCCTAACGTTGTCGTTACCCCAGGAAGCTTCTTAGGCTGAGAAAGTGGCTGCTGAAACCTTCTCGAGAAAGCTCCTCTGGGTCAAATTTCAGGTGTGTCAACAGTGGTCACAACTGAAATAGTAAAGTGGAAACAATGGAGTCGCCACAGTGGAGTTGCTAGGTGCACAGTAGCAATCTGAGTAATTCTGATTTCTAATGCACCTTCAGAATCAGTTGATCGTTGTTGTTCTGCCCAAGGAAAATCTTCAACTTCGTCCCCGACAGCGGTGCCAGAAATGTTAGCATCGGAAGTCACTCCTGGATTGATTGCAGGAGTAGAGCCCGACACCCATCATTTTAATGTCACGCTTGGTTTATAAAGGATGATCAAATGGAGATAATGGCTCGAGGAGGTATCACTCTAACTCAGGGACTGGATATGGTACGTAAAAAACAAAGGAGGTCTGGAATCCTAACTTCATCTAGCGGGTTGATTAAAAGGTGAACAGGTGGAAGACTTAGTGAGAAAGGTGAATAGACGACTTTGGGCAACAGGCTTTGGGTCATTTGCAGAAGAAAGATTCTGAATGCAAGATCCGCTTGGTTCATGGTCTCAAGGAACTAAGAGGGGACTCGACTAGATCCTCCAATTCCAAGTCACTCAACGTTGGGGAAATCACAAGAACTGATTAGAGACAGTGCAAATATTATAGTGATCCATTACAACATCATCCTATAATAGCTACAACTCGACTGGATCCTCCAATTCCGAGTTTCTCTAACACAGCGTAAACAAAGACATTAAAGAAACTGGCATTCATAAGGCAAGAAGTCTCAAAAGTTCATACATAACCAGAATAACAGTGCTTCATTAAAACTTTACAACCAAGAGCTCTTCTCAACCATCGATCCTTACAAAAATGGCAAAAATGCCTACATATACTCAAAAACCACCACAGCAGCAAAAACCAGACGGTGCATTAAATAATTGCGTCTGCATGGTTTCTGACAGTCTGCCCATGTAGACTCAGGACGATCGTGCACCCATGACAGATTCCATCTTAACTACGCATGGCTCTAGCAAGGGGAGTAGCTGAGCCATTTAAATGTTGAGCTAGCATGTGTAGACCTCCTCCAGCTGGTCGCGAAATCAGGCCTGGCTTCTCTGGAAGAATGGGTACACAGGACCCTCCTGAACAGACTGTTGGTCAGACCCTCCATGCCTTGCAATTAATGATTGAGGCAAGGCCTCAACCACCCTCTCTTTTATTCATTCATTGTTGAGATGAAGAGGCTCTTTGGATCCCCGAGTGGAATCCATGATGAAAACCCGACCCAGTCCACATGTTTCTTCTTCTTTCCTCACGGTCTCCTGTACTTCACCATGACTTTTCCCCGACTCTGTATCAGGTTTCAGGGTTTCGCATTCCTTGTTGTCAAGAGTTCTTGACCCTTTGAACTCCTGATCACCGATTCTTAGATGAGCGCTCTTTTGTCCTTAGCCCCTCCTAGCTAGGCTCAGGTCCATACGACCATCCCTCATAAGACCGTAGCCATATACCTCCATCGGAGTTTTGGACTTTTCGATGCCAAAAATAATAAGTCCATGGGACTCGCGATATGCCGAATCCCAATTTCTCCTGCCACCTGTCCTTTTCTCGCGTGACCTCTTCTAGGGTCCACCTTCGTCACGTTCGGGAAATCATGTATCACGATTCTGCAATGCACAAAACCCTCTCTCCCAGGATCTTCGATATCCCGATGGCTTCAACTCCGATGAATGCTTCCCTGTCGGGACCCTCCCCGATAACGTTGATCTCCTGGCATGCGTCCTTTCCAGATGGATGGTCCCTATTGACTCTCAGGGATTCGGGACTTTCGTTGTCTTGTTTCTATTTCTTGTCTCGAGACAAGAAATGTCGCTAACATTAGGCTCCATGGGGGATAGAGTCATCCCTGCAATTCTCTAAGAACTCATTCCGTAGCTTCAGTGCCTTGCTGTTGGGCTATGGAGTCATGCTGAAAACATATCGCTGCTGAAAATATAGGCCAAAAAATAAAAGTAACAAAATAAAGCTACATGCTCAAAGGAGCTTATTTATATACAATCCTAAACTAATAAAATATTTCACATGGGCTAGGTGAAAGAGAACTTCCACCATAGCCATTCAAGCAGCTTCCTGGATAGAAGCTCCTTCCTTCTGCCAATGATAATCAACAGATGGTGTAGCCGTGACAGCAGAACGGTTACACCTTTCAACTCCTCCTTACAGGCCGGAGTTGAGATGAAATAAGGTTGCTCCAAGGCATAGGGGAAATTCCACTCCATGTACTTGCAGACGGGGTCATGGAATGAGTGGCAAATTCTAGAGAATGGGGGATAGACACCCTCCTCTGCTACACAGTTGTTCACCAGCGGCAGAATGTCTCTGATAACCACAGGTGGGTGAATAACTGAAGTAGGTTCGCTAATCTCAGGTGGTGGTTTCTCATTGACTGGCTCTGAACAAAAGGCAGACTTCCCTTCTAGTTCTTTTTCCTCTTCTGGTTGGCTCTCCTCCAGCTCTGATTCATATTCATCATAAATAGGGACCATGGGGTAATTCTTCTTGCCGACTGGCTCTTTAGTAGGTTTATAGTGATCGAATGTAGGATAAGCTTACAGCTCATCATCAGTATAATATTCATCAAAAAGGGGTTGACCCTTATCTTTATGATCCTCCTCCAAAATGGTGATCCCGTCAAAAATATTTGTTTCAGGGACAGTGGGACCCACTGCTTCTAGCTACTCACATTAAATATTTTCCTCATTAAACCTAGGTAAACATATATCATAAGAAACTCCCTGGAGAAGAAGAGAGGAAACCACTTCCACAATAATCTCTTCTCTACAAACGGGAAGGTCTCCGTCCTCAGAAACAGGGTTTCTAGGAATATCTTCTTCAACTCGACATTTAGGCGATCCATCTACCATGGACCACATCTTCTCTTCAAACTCATAATCTCCACAAGAGGCATGTTGATATTCATGAAGATCTAAAAGAACAGATGCATCTGATATGATGTCATATGCTTCCGTTCTCGAGCTAACACCACTCATATCATTCAACACCTCTATATTTTCACAGCAGATGCTTTCCTCCACAGTAAGGGCTTCACCACAGACATAGTCTGCTGGGCCAGTAGAGGCTTCACGAAGCAAAGAAAATTCCTCACAACAATTTTCATACAAACAATCAGCTGGAAAGTACTCTTTACAAAATGAATTGAAAGCTGTATGGAAACCTACTAAAGAGCAGATGCTTGCAGAGGGAAGAGATCGACACCAATCAAGAGAGGATCCCTTTAATGAATACCTGAAGAGTTTAATCTGGACATCCTCATGTGTGATATTGTTTCGGTGGATAGCCTCGTGGAAGTCCAGTAAATGCTCAGTTGGTACCTCCCAATCCTTTGCGTGAAATTCGACGAGGAAATCTTCCCAGATGTCTCTATCAGGAAGTGCATTAGGAAAGCCAACTATCTGAGAAAAGTCACAGAACGCAAACCTTTGAGCCATAATTTTCTCCATATCAAACCAGTGGAGTCGCCAATTGATCCTTCAATCATGGAGTCACTAGGTGAAAGATGCGGAGCTTCAAATATGCCTGGTCCTTGTTCACCATCAAAGGCTAGATCTTAATGTCGTCGTTACCCCAGGAAGCTTCTNTGCAAATCATTCATCTCTATAATATTCATCAAAAAGGGGCTGACCCTTATCTTTATGATCCTCCTCCAAAATGGTGATCCCGTCAAAAATATTTGTTTCAGGGACAGTGGGACCCGCTGCTTCTGGCTGCTCGCACACAATCTTTTCCTCATTAAACCCAGGTAAACATATATCGTAAGAAAGTCCCTGGAGAAGAAGAGAGGAAACATCTTCCACAATAATCTCTTCTCTACAAAAGGGAAGGTCTTTGTCCTCAGAAATAGGGTTTCTAGCAATATCTGCTTCCACCCGACATTTAGGCGAGCCATCTACCATGGACCACATATGCTCTTCAAACTCATAATCTCCACAAGAGGCGTGTTGATCTTCATGAAGATCTAAAAGAACAGATGCATCTGATATGATGTCAGATGCTTCCATTCTCGAGCTAACACCACTCATATCATTCAACACCTCTATATTTTCACAATAGATGCTTTCCTCCATAGTAAGGGCTTCACCACAGACATAGTCTGCTGGGCCAGCAGATGCTTCACGAAGAAAAGAAAATTCCTCACAACAATTTTCATACAAATAATCAGCTGGAAAGTACTCTTTACAAAATGAATTGAAAGCTGTATGGAAACCTACTAAAGAGAAGATGCTTGCAGAGGGAAGAGATCAACACCAATCAAGAGTGGCTCCCTTTAATGAATACCTGAAGAGTTTAATTTGGACATCCTCATGCGTGATATTGTGTCTGTGGATAGCCTCGTGGAAGTCCAGTAAATGCTCAGCTGGTACCTCCCAATCCTTTGCGTGAAATTCGGGGAGGAAATATTCCCAGATGTCTCTATCAGGAAGTGCATTAGGAAAGCCAACTATCTGAGAAAAGTCACAGAACGCAAACCTTTGAGCCAGAATTTTCTCCATATCGAACCAGTGGAGTCGCCAATTGATCCTTGAATCATGGAGTCGCTAGGTGAAAGATGCGCAGCTTCAAATATGTCTGGTCCTTGTTCACCATCAAAGGCCAGATCTTAACGTTGTTGTTACCCCAGAAATCTTCTCAGGCTGAGAAAGCGGCTACTGAAACCTTCTCGAGAAAGCTCCTCTGGGTCAAATTTCAGGTGTGTCAACAGTGGTCACAACTGAAATAGTAAAGTGGAAACAATGGAGTCACCACAGTGGAGTTGCCAGGTGCACAGTAGCAATCTGAGTAATTCTGATTTCTGATGCACCTTCAGAATCAGTTGATCGTTGTCGTTCTGCCCAGGGAAAATCTTCAACTTCGTCCCTGACAGCGGTGCCAGAAATGTTAGCATCGGAAGTCACTCCTGGATTGCTTGCAGGAGAAGAGCCCGACACCCATCAGTTTAATGTCACACTTGGTTTATAAAGGATGATCAAATGGCGATAATGGCTCGAGGAGGTATCACTCTAACTCAGGGACTGGATATGGTACGTAAAAAACAAAGGAGGTCTGGAATCCTAACTTCATCCAGCGGGTTGATTAAAAGGTGAACAGGTGGAAGACTTAGTGAGAAAGGTGAACAGACGAATTTGGGCAACAGGCTTTGGGTCATTTGTAGAAGAAAGATTCTGAATGCAAGATCCGCTTGGTTCAGGGTCTCAAGGAACTAAGAGGGGACTCAACTGGATCCTCCAATTCCAAGTCACTCAGCGCTGGGGAAATCACAAGAACTGATTAGAGACAGTGCAACTATTACAATGATCCATTACAACATCATCCTATAATAGCTACAGCTCGACTGGATCCTCCAATTCCAAGTTGCTCTAACACAGCGTAAACAAAGACATGAAAGAAACTGGCATTCATAAGGCAAGAAGTCTCAAAAGTTCATACATAACCAGAATAACAGTGCTTCATTAAAAATTTACAACCGGGAGCTCTTCTCAACCATCGATCCTTACAAAAATGGTGAAAATGCCTATATATACTCAAAAACCACCACAACAGCAAAAACTAGACGCTGTATTAAATAATTGTGTCTCCATGGTTTCTGACAGTCTGCCCATGCAGACTCAGGACGATCGTGCACCCATGACAGACGCCATCTTAACTACGCATGGCTCTAGCAAGGGGAGTAGCTGAGCCATTTAAATGTCGAGCTAGCATGTGTAGACCTCCTCCAGCTGGTCACGAAATCAGGCCTGGCTTCTCTGGAAGAATGGGTACACAGGACCCTCCTGAACAGACTATTGGTCAGACCCTCCATGCCTTGCAATTAATGATTGAGGCAAGGCCTCAACCACCCTCTCTTTTCTTCATTCATTGCTGAGCTGAAGAGGCTCTTTGGATCCCCGAGTGGAATCCATGATGAAAACCCAACCCAGTCCACAGGTTTCTTCTTCTTTCCTCACGGTCTCCTGTACTTCACCATGACTTTTCCCCGACTCTGTATCAGGTTTCGGGGTTTCGCATTCCTTGATGTCAAGAGTTCTTGACCCTTTGAACTCCCGATCATCGATTCTTAGATGAGCGCTCTTTTGTCCTTAGCCCCTCCTGGCTAGGCTCAGGTCCATACGACCATCCCTCATAAGACCGTAGCCCTATACCTCCGTCGGAGTTTTGGACTTTTCGATGCCAAAAATAATAAGTCCATGGGACTCGCGATATGCCGAATCCCAATTTCTCCTGCCACCTGTCCTTTTCTCGCATGACCTCTTCTGGGGTCCACCTTCTTCACGATCGGGAAATCATGTATCATGATTCTGCAATGCACAAAACCCTCTCTCCCAGGATCTCCGATATCCCGATGGCTTCAACTCCGATGAACGCTTCCCTGTCGGGACCCTCCCTGATAACGTTGATCTCCTGCCATGCATCCTTTCCAGATGGATGGTCCCTATTGACTCTCAGGGATTCGGGAATTTCGTTGTCTTGTTTCTATTTCTTGTCTCGAGACAAGAAATATCGCTAACATTAGGCTCCATGGGGGATAGAGTCATCCCTGCAATGCTCTAAGAACTCATTCTGCAGCTTCAGTGCCTTGCTGTTGGGCTATGGAGTCATGCTGAAAACATCTCGCTGCTGAAAATACAGGCCAAAAAATAAAAGTAACAAAATAAAGCTACATGCTCAAAGGAGCTTATTTATATACAATCCTAAACTAATAAAATATTTCACATGGGCTAGGTGAAAGAGAACTTCCACCATAGCCATTCAAGCAGCTTCCTGGATAGAAGCTCCTTCCTTCTGCCAATGATAATCAACAGATGGTGTAGCCGTGACAGCAGAACGGTTACACCTTTCAACTCCTCCTTACAGGCCGGAGTTGAGATGAAATAAGGTTGCTCCAAGGCATAGGGGAAATTCCACTCCATGTACTTGCAGACGGGGTCATGGAATGAGTGGCAAATTCTAGAGAATGGGGGATAGACACCCTCCTCTGCTACACAGTTGTTCACCAGCGGCAGAATGTCTCTGATAACCACAGGTGGGTGAATAACTGAAGTAGGTTCGCTAATCTCAGGTGGTGGTTTCTCATTGACTGGCTCTGAACAAAAGGCAGACTTCCCTTCTAGTTCTTTTTCCTCTTCTGGTTGGCTCTCCTCCAGCTCTGATTCATATTCATCATAAATAGGGACCATGGGGTAATTCTTCTTGCCGACTGGCTCTTTAGTAGGTTTATAGTGATCGAATGTAGGATAAGCTTACAGCTCATCATCAGTATAATATTCATCAAAAAGGGGTTGACCCTTATCTTTATGATCCTCCTCCAAAATGGTGATCCCGTCAAAAATATTTGTTTCAGGGACAGTGGGACCCACTGCTTCTAGCTACTCACATTAAATATTTTCCTCATTAAACCTAGGTAAACATATATCATAAGAAACTCCCTGGAGAAGAAGAGAGGAAACCACTTCCACAATAATCTCTTCTCTACAAACGGGAAGGTCTCCGTCCTCAGAAACAGGGTTTCTAGGAATATCTTCTTCAACTCGACATTTAGGCGATCCATCTACCATGGACCACATCTTCTCTTCAAACTCATAATCTCCACAAGAGGCATGTTGATATTCATGAAGATCTAAAAGAACAGATGCATCTGATATGATGTCATATGCTTCCGTTCTCGAGCTAACACCACTCATATCATTCAACACCTCTATATTTTCACAGCAGATGCTTTCCTCCACAGTAAGGGCTTCACCACAGACATAGTCTGCTGGGCCAGTAGAGGCTTCACGAAGCAAAGAAAATTCCTCACAACAATTTTCATACAAACAATCAGCTGGAAAGTACTCTTTACAAAATGAATTGAAAGCTGTATGGAAACCTACTAAAGAGCAGATGCTTGCAGAGGGAAGAGATCGACACCAATCAAGAGAGGATCCCTTTAATGAATACCTGAAGAGTTTAATCTGGACATCCTCATGTGTGATATTGTTTCGGTGGATAGCCTCGTGGAAGTCCAGTAAATGCTCAGTTGGTACCTCCCAATCCTTTGCGTGAAATTCGACGAGGAAATCTTCCCAGATGTCTCTATCAGGAAGTGCATTAGGAAAGCCAACTATCTGAGAAAAGTCACAGAACGCAAACCTTTGAGCCATAATTTTCTCCATATCAAACCAGTGGAGTCGCCAATTGATCCTTCAATCATGGAGTCACTAGGTGAAAGATGCGGAGCTTCAAATATGCCTGGTCCTTGTTCACCATCAAAGGCTAGATCTTAATGTCGTCGTTACCCCAGGAAGCTTCTCAGGCTGAGAAAGCGGCTGCTGAAACCTTCTCGAGAAATCTCTTTCGGGTCAACTTTCAGGTGTGTCAACAGTGGTCACAACTGAAACAGTAAAGTGGAAACAATGGAGTCGCCACAATGGAGTCACCAGGTGCACAGTAGCAATCTGAGTAATTCTGATTTCTGATGCACCTTGAGAATCATTTGATCGTTGTCGTTCTGCCCAGAGAAAATCTTCAACTTCGTCCACGACAACGGCGCCAAAAATGTTAGCGTCGGAAGTCACTCCTGGATTGCTTGCAGGAGCAGAGCCCAACACCCATCAGTTTAATGTCATGATTGGTTTATAAAGGATGATCAAATGGAGATAATGGCTCGAGGAGGTATCACTCTAACTCAAGGACTGGATCTAGTACGTAAAGAAAAAAGGAGGTCTGGAATCCTAACTTCAGCCAGCGGGTTGATTAAAAGGTGAACAGGTGGAAGACTTAGTGAGAAAGGTGAATAGATGACCTTGGGCAACAGGCTTTGGGTCGTTTGCAGAAAAAAGACTCTGAATGCAAGATCCGCTTGGTTCAGGGTCTCAAGGAACTGAGAGGGGACTCGACTGGATCCTCCAATTCCAAGTCACTCAGCGCTGGGGAAATCACAAGAACTGATTAGAGACAGCGCAACTATTACAGTGATCCATTACAACATCATCCTATAATAGCTACAACTTGATTGGATCCTCCAATTTCGAGTTTCTCTAACACAGTGTAAACAAAGACATGAAAGAAACTAGAATTCATAAGGCAAGAAGTCTCAAAAGTTCATACATAACCAGAATAATAGTGCTTCATTAAAATTTTACAACTGGGAGCTCTGCTCAACCATCGATCCTTACAAAAATGGCGAAAATGCCTACATATACTCAAAAACCACCACAGTAGCAAAAACCAGACGCTGCATTAAATAATTGCATCTACATGGTTTCTGACAGTCTGCCCATACAGACTCAGGACGATCGTGCACCCATGACAGACGCCATATTAACTACGCATGGCTCTAGAAAGGGGAGTAGCTGAGCCATTTAAATGCCGAGCTAGCGTATGTAGACCTCCTCCGTCTAGTCACGAAATCAGGCCTGGCTTCTCTGGAAGAATGGGTACACAGGACCCTCCTGAACAGACTATTGGACAGACCCTCCATGCCTTGCAATTAATGATTGAGGCGAGGCCTCAACCACCCTCTCTTTTCTTCATTCATTGGTGAGCCGAAGCGGCTCTTTGGATCCCCGAGTGGAATCCCTGATGAAAACCTGACCCAGTCCACAGGTTTCTTATTCTTTCCTCACGGTCTCCTGTACTTCACCATGACTTTTCCCCAACTCTATATTGGGTTTCGGGGTTTCACGTTCCCCATTGTCAAGAGTTCTTGACCCTTTGAACTCCCAATCATCGATTCTCTGATGAGCGCTCTTTTGTCCTTAGCCCCTCCTGGCTAGGCTTAGGTCCATACAACCATCCCTCATAAGACTATATCCCTATACCTCCGTCGGAGTTTCGGACTTTTCGATGCCAAAAAGAATAATTCCATGGGACTCGCGATATGTGGAATCCCGATTTCGCCTGCCACCTGTCCTTTTCTCGCGTGACCTCTTCTGGGGTCCACCTTCGTCACTATCGGAAAATCGCATATCGCGATTCTCCAATGCACAAAACTCTCACTCCCGGGATCTCCGATATCTCGACAGCTTCAACTCTGATGAACGCTTCCCTGTTGGGACCCTCCCCGATAATGTTGATCTCCTGCCACACGTCCTTTTCAGATGGACGGTCCCTATTGACTCTCGGGGATTCGAGACTTTCGCTGTCTTGTTTCTATTTCTTGTCCTGAGATAAGAAATATCTCTAACATTAGGCTTCATGGGGGATAGATTCGTCCCTGCGATGCTCTAAGAACTCATTCCGCAGCTTCAGTGCCTTGTTGTTGGGCTATGGAGTCATGCTAAAAACATCTCGCTGCTGAAAATACAGGCCGGAAAATAAAAGTAACAAAATAAAGCTACATGCTCAAAGGAGCTTATTTATATACAATCCTAAACTAATAAAATATTTCACATGGGCTAGGTGAAAGAGAACTTCCACCATAGCCATTCAAGCAGCTTCCTGGATAGAAGCTCCTTCCTTCTGCCAATGATAATCAACAGATGGTGTAGCCGTGACAGCAGAACGGTTACACCTTTCAACTCCTCCTTACAGGCCGGAGTTGAGATGAAATAAGGTTGCTCCAAGGCATAGGGGAAATTCCACTCCATGTACTTGCAGACGGGGTCATGGAATGAGTGGCAAATTCTAGAGAATGGGGGATAGACACCCTCCTCTGCTACACAGTTGTTCACCAGCGGCAGAATGTCTCTGATAACCACAGGTGGGTGAATAACTGAAGTAGGTTCGCTAATCTCAGGTGGTGGTTTCTCATTGACTGGCTCTGAACAAAAGGCAGACTTCCCTTCTAGTTCTTTTTCCTCTTCTGGTTGGCTCTCCTCCAGCTCTGATTCATATTCATCATAAATAGGGACCATGGGGTAATTCTTCTTGCCGACTGGCTCTTTAGTAGGTTTATAGTGATCGAATGTAGGATAAGCTTACAGCTCATCATCAGTATAATATTCATCAAAAAGGGGTTGACCCTTATCTTTATGATCCTCCTCCAAAATGGTGATCCCGTCAAAAATATTTGTTTCAGGGACAGTGGGACCCACTGCTTCTAGCTACTCACATTAAATATTTTCCTCATTAAACCTAGGTAAACATATATCATAAGAAACTCCCTGGAGAAGAAGAGAGGAAACCACTTCCACAATAATCTCTTCTCTACAAACGGGAAGGTCTCCGTCCTCAGAAACAGGGTTTCTAGGAATATCTTCTTCAACTCGACATTTAGGCGATCCATCTACCATGGACCACATCTTCTCTTCAAACTCATAATCTCCACAAGAGGCATGTTGATATTCATGAAGATCTAAAAGAACAGATGCATCTGATATGATGTCATATGCTTCCGTTCTCGAGCTAACACCACTCATATCATTCAACACCTCTATATTTTCACAGCAGATGCTTTCCTCCACAGTAAGGGCTTCACCACAGACATAGTCTGCTGGGCCAGTAGAGGCTTCACGAAGCAAAGAAAATTCCTCACAACAATTTTCATACAAACAATCAGCTGGAAAGTACTCTTTACAAAATGAATTGAAAGCTGTATGGAAACCTACTAAAGAGCAGATGCTTGCAGAGGGAAGAGATCGACACCAATCAAGAGAGGATCCCTTTAATGAATACCTGAAGAGTTTAATCTGGACATCCTCATGTGTGATATTGTTTCGGTGGATAGCCTCGTGGAAGTCCAGTAAATGCTCAGTTGGTACCTCCCAATCCTTTGCGTGAAATTCGACGAGGAAATCTTCCCAGATGTCTCTATCAGGAAGTGCATTAGGAAAGCCAACTATCTGAGAAAAGTCACAGAACGCAAACCTTTGAGCCATAATTTTCTCCATATCAAACCAGTGGAGTCGCCAATTGATCCTTCAATCATGGAGTCACTAGGTGAAAGATGCGGAGCTTCAAATATGCCTGGTCCTTGTTCACCATCAAAGGCTAGATCTTAATGTCGTCGTTACCCCAGGAAGCTTCTTAGGCTGAGAAAGCGGCTACTGAAACCTTCTCGAGAAATCTCCTCTAGGTCAGTTTTCAGGTGTGTCAACAGTGGTCACAACTGAAACAGTAAAGTGGAAACAATGGAGTCTTCACAGTGGAGTCACCAGGTGCACAGTAGCAATCTGAGTAATTCTGATTTCTGATGCACCTTGAGAATCAGTTGATCGTTGTCATTCTACCCAGAGAAAATATTCAACTTCGTCCACGACAACGGTGCCAAAAATGTGAGCGTCGGAAGTCACTCCTGGATTGCTTGCAGGAGCAGAGCCTGACACCCATCAGTTTAATGTCACGATTGGTTTATAAAGGATGATCAAATGGAGATAATGGCTCGAGAAGGTATCACTCTAACTCAAGGACTGGATCTAGTACGTAAAGAACAAAGGAGGTCTGGAATCCTAACTTCAGCCAGCAGGTTGATTAAAAGGTGAACAGGTGGAAGACTTAGTGAGAAAGGTGAATAGATGACTTTGGGCAACAGGCTTTGGGTCGTTTGCAGAAGAAAGACTCTGAATGCAAGATCCGCTTGGTTCAGGCTCTCAAGGAACTGAGAGGGGACTCGACTGGATCCTCCAATTCCAAGTCACTTAGCGCCGGGGAAATCACAAGAACTGATTAGAGACAGCGCAACTATTACAGTGATCCATTACAACATCATCCTATAATAGCTACAACTTGATTGGATCCTCCAATTCCGAGTTTCTCTAACACAGTGTAAACAAAGACATGAAAGAAACTGGAATTCATAAGGCAAGAAGTCTCAAAAGTTCATACATAACCAGAATAATAGTTCTTCATTAAAACTTTACAACCGGTAGCTCTGCTCAACCATCGATCCTTACAAAAATGGCGAAAACGCCTACATATACTCAAAAACCACCATAGTAGCAAAAACCAGACGCTGCATTAAATAATTGCGTCTGCATGGTTTCTGACAGTCTGCCCATGCAGACTCAAGACGATCGTGCACCCATGACAGACACCATATTAACTACGCATGGCTCTAGCAAGGGGAGTAGCTGAGCCATTTAAATGTCGAGCTAGCGTATGTATACCTCCTCCGTCTAGTCACGAAATCAGGCCTGGCTTCTCTGGAAGAATGGGTACACAGGACCCTCCTGAACAGACTCTTGGTCAGACCCTCCATGCCTTGCAATTAATGATTGAGATGAGGCCTCAACCACCCTCTCTTTTCTTCATTCATTGGTGAGCCGAAGCGGCTCTTTGGATCCCCGAGTGGAATCCCTGATGAAAACCTGACCCAGTCCACAGGTTTCTTATTCTTTCCTCACGGTCTCCTGTACTTCACCATGACTTTTCCCCAACTCTATATCGGGTTTCGGGGTTTCACGTTCCCCATTGTCAAGATTTCTTGACCCTTTGAACTCCCAATCATCGATTCTTTGATGAGCACTCTTTTGTCCTTAGCCCCTCCTGGCTAGGATCAGGTCCATACAACCATCCCTCATAAGACCGTAGCCCTATACCTCCGTCGGAGTTTCGGACTTTTCGATGCCAAAAAGAATAAGTCCACGGGACTCGCGATATGCCGAATCTCGATTTCGCCTGCCACCTGTCCTTTTCTCACGTGACCTCTTCTGGGGTCCACCTTCGTCATGATCGGGAAATCACATATCGCGATTCTGCAATGCACAAAACTCTCACTCCCGGGATCACCGATATCTCGACGGTTTCAACTCTGATGAACGCTTCCCTGTTGGGACCCTCCCCGATAATGTTGATCTCCTGCCACACGTCCTTTCCAGATGGACGGTCCCTATTGACTCTCGGGGATTCGAGACTTTCGTTGTCTTGTTTCTATTTCTTGTCCCGAGATAAGAAATATCGCTAACATTAGGCTTCATGGGGGATAGAGTCGTCCCTGCGATGCTCTAAGAACTCATTCCGCAGCTTCAGTGCCTTGTTGTTGGGCTATGGAGTCATGCTGAAAACATCTCGCTGCTGAAAATACAGGCCGAAAAATAAAAGTAACAAAATAAATCTACATGCTCAAAGGAGCTTATTTATATACAATCCTAAACTAATAAAATATTTCACATGGGCTAGGTGAAAGAGAACTTCCAACATAGCCATTCAAGCAGCTTCCTGTATAGAATATCCTTCCTTCTGCCAATGATCATCAGCAGATGGTGTAGCCATGAAAGCAGAATGGTTACACTTTTCAAATCCTCCTTACAGGCTGGAGTTGAGATGAAATAGGGCTGCTCCAAGGCATAGGGGAAATGTCACTCCATGTACTTGCAGACAGGATCATGGAATGAGTGGTAAATTCCAGAGAATGGGGGACAGATGCCCTCCTTTGCTACACAGTTGTTCACCAGTGGTCGAATGTCTCTGATAACCACAGGAGGGTGAATAACTAAAGTAGGTTCACTAATCTCAGGTGGTGGTTTCTCACTGATTGGCTCTGAACAAAAGTTAGACTGCCCTTCTGGTTCTTTTTCCTCTTCTGGTTGGCTCTCCTCCAGCTCCGATTCATATTCATCATAAATATGGACCATGGGGTAATTCTGCTTGCCAACTGGCTCTTTAGTAGGTTTATAGTGATCAAACGTAGGATAAGATTGTAGCTCATCATCACTATAATATTCATCAAAAAGGGGCTGACCCTTATCTTTATGATCCTCCTCCAAAATGGTGATCCCGTAAAAAATATTCGTTTCAGGGACAGTGGGACCTGCTGCTTATGGCTGCTTGCACACAAACTTTTCCTCATTAAACCTAGGTAAACATATATCGTAAGAAAGTCCCTGGAGAAGGAGGAAACCTCTTCCACAATAATCTCTTCTCTACAAACGGGACGGTCTTCATCCTCAGAAACAGGGTTGCTAGGAATATCTTCTTCAACCCGACATTTAGGTGAGCCATCTACCATGGACCACATCTTCTCTTCAAACTCATAATCTCCACAAGAGGCGTGTTGATCTTCATGAAGATCTAAAAGAATAGATGCATCTGATATGATGTCGGATGCTTCCGTTCTCGAGCTAACACCACTCATATCATTCAACACCTTTATATTTTCACAATAGATGCTTTCCTCCATAGTAAGGGCTTCACCACAGACATAGTTTGTTGGGCCATTCGAGGCTTCACGAAGCAAAGAAAATTCCTCACAACAATTTTCATACAAACAATCAGCTGGAAAGTACTCTTTACAAAATGAATTGAAAGTTGTATGGAAACCTGCTAAAGAGCAGATGCTTGCAAAGGGAAGAGATCGACACCAATCAAGAGTGGCTCCCTTTAATGAATACCTAAATAGTTTAATCTGGACATCCTCAGGTGTGATATTGTGTCGGTGGATACCCTCGTGGAAGTCCAGTAAATTATCAGCTGGTACCTCCCAATCCTTTGCGTGAAATTCGGGGAGGAAATCTTCCCAAATGTCTCTATCAGGAAGTGCATTAGGAAAGCCAAATATCTGAGGAAAGTCACAGAATGCAAACCTTTGATCCATAATTTTCTCCATATTGAACCAGTGGAGTCGCCAATCCGCTTGGTTCAGGGTCTCAAGGAACTAAGAGGGGACTCGAATGGATCCTCCAATTCCAAGTCACTCAGTGCTGGGGAAATCACAAGAACTGATTAGAGACAGTGCAACTATTACAGTGATCCATTACAACATCATCCTATAATAGCTATAGCTCGATTGGATCCTCCAATTCTGAGTTGCTCTAACACAGTGTAAACAAAGACATGAAAGAAACTGGCATTGATAAGGCAAGAAGTCTCAAAAGTTCATACATAACCAGAATAACAGTGCTTCATTAAAACTTTACAACCGGGAGCTCTGCTCAACCATCGATCCTTACAAAAATGGCGAAAAATGCCTACATATACTCAAAAACCACGACAGCAGCAAAAACCAGATGTTGCATTAAATAATTGCGTCTACACGGTTTCTGACAGTCTGCCCATGCAGACTCAGGATGATCGTGCGCCCATGACAGACGCCATCTTAACTGCACATGGCTCCAGCAAGGGGAGTAGCTGAGCCATTTAAATGCTGAGCTAGAATGTGTATACCTCCTCCGGCTGGTCACGAAATTGGGCCTGGATTCTCTGGAAGAATGGGTACACAAGACCCTCCTGAACAGACTGCTGGTCAGACCCTCCATCCCTTGCAATTAATGATTGAGGCGAGGCCTCAACCACCCTCTCTTTTCTTCATTCATTGCTGATTCAAAGAGGCTCTTTGGATCCCCGAGTGGAATCCTTGATGAAAACACGACCCAGTCCACAGGTTTCTTCTTCTTTCCTCACGGTCTCCTGTACTTCACCATGACTTTTCCCTGACTCTGTATCGAGTTTTGAGGTTTTGCGGTCCCTGTTGTTAAGAGTTCTTGACCCTTTGAACTCCCGATCACCGATTCTCCAATGAGCGCTCTTTTGTCCTTAGCCCCTCCTGGCTAGGCTCAGGTCCATACGACCATCCCTCATAAGACCGCAGCCCTATACCTCCGTCGGAGTTTCAGACTTTTGGATGCCAAAAAGCATAAGTCCATGGGACTCGTGATATGCCGAATCTCGATTTCACCTGCCACCTGTCCTTTTCTCGCGTGACCTCTTCTGGGGTCCACCTTCGTCACGATCGGTAAATCACGTATCGCGATTCTGCAATGCACAAAACTCTCTCTCCCGGGATCTCCGATATCTCGATGGCTTCAACTCCGATGAACGCTTCCCTGTCGGGACCCTCCTCGATAACACTGATCTCCTTCCACGCATCCTTTCCAGATGGACGGTCCCTATTGACTCTCGTGGATTCAGGACTTTCGCTATCTTGTTTCTATTTCTTGTCCCGAGACAAGAAATATCGTTAACAGAATGATTAAAGGTAGAAATATGTATTGTCTCTCTGTGAACCCATGCTTTGAATGGTATTCTTCTTTCCTCAGCTTAGCGGTTAGAGAGTTGTGGGATGTAAGTTTGGAAGAGAGTCGGGGTAGGACTAACTAGAATGCCTAATTATTGTTGACCTCTAGAATCTACCTTCATGGTAATACCAAGTTCAAACACTATGGAAGGAGGGTGCCTCCTTCAGAACCTTCACCTATGTGACCGAGGGCTCATGCCCATGCCCTTAACCCATTTATGGCTAAATGAATTAGCGCATATCCCACTAGAGTTTTCAAAGGAACCATGTCACCAAGGTCCAGGAACCCTGTGCTAGGCCTGAAAGGAGATAATCCTTTTTATCTTCAGGACTCCAGGATTTTGGATATCCAGAGTGTTTCGACCTTACCATTTGTAAACTGGTCGAAGGCCACTGATGGTTACAGTTACCCATAAGGTTGACCGGATTATGGCAGTCTCCCTAACCATGGTAGATGGACCTGACCCACCGTTAAACCTTGATCCATTTACCCATCGCAAAGTAATGCGAGCCACTGATTTGAGGGAATTTGGGAGCTCCCCTGGCCATTGGATCTATGATGAGGTAACTTCGACGAAGTCCTACTCCACAAGATAAAATATGTTATAACATCAAACTCCTCGAACGTTGAAGTGATGAGAGTCATGGATAAGGAGATTCCATTATGAACCCCCCTTAACCGTCTAATCAAACAATGAAGGGACCCACATACATTACTTCACTAGAGTCCCGCTTCAAGAGAAAGAAGTGGCCATGATGCCAAAATCCTCAAAGGTCAGAGCTGCGAAGTGACAAGGACCGTAGATCTAGGGACCCTTCGGGATATCCCCTAACTGTTAGATATAGACTATGGTTATCCTAGCACTGACCACTCTGGGAGTAAGGAGGAAGTCACACCACAGATTCCCCGAATGTCGAAGTTATGAAGTAACAAAGATTGTAGATCAAGGGATTATATGGACACACTGTAACTATGAGATCAAAGGGATTAGAATGCTACTAGTCTGGGGTGATGTTGTAGGCCGACATCACCCAAGGTGACGTGGAACCATGTTTGACATGCCAAATGTCACCTGGATTCATACATTTCACAGAACCTATGTGCCCATTAAAATGTGACATGTGTCACACACTATAGGGGCCACATGTCATCTCCGCCTTGCCCTGTGTGACCCCTAACACTTTCCTAGTTAGTCCATCTGGTGGGTGAAGTACTCGGGACCTACCTATCCTTACCTCCACGTCTAGTATGTCGCCATGTAGGAGGGTGGACCCTTTGGGATTCTAAGACTTCGGGACTCTGGAGGTTTGGGGTGCAGTATTGAGGATAAGACAAAAGGCCAGAAGGTCAGAGCCACTTGTCGATATTTCAGGATCCTTCAGGATTTCAGGAGATCGGGACTGTAGAGGACATACGTGCATAAGAGAAAAGGGACGTTCAGTGCTGAAGCGTCGAATGTTGAATTCCCCTCTAGCCTATGTGTTAGATAAGGATCAAGTTTTGTCATTGGGTTTGACGGTGAATGGAACTTCCTTGCTGGAGTTAGGAACCTAAGGATGGTATGAATGAATTGGACCCATGTGGACACCACATGGTCCTCAACTAATAACACCTGAAGAACTTTGGGAGGCCATATCTTGCAAACCAGAGGTCGGATTAAAGCCAGATAACAGTCGTTAGAAATATACGAGAGAGTAGAAAAGGATGAAGACCTTAGAGAGATGATTTGAGATGATTATGGTAAGAAAATTTTTGATGCCCCATCCCTAGAAAGGGTATTAAGGGGTCGTGTGTGTTACAAATTGGTATCAGAGCATGGTTACAACACTTGGCTTGCTTGGGCTCATGGAAAATTCGCTTAAGAATATTATTTAGAGAAATTTTAGGGGTGACACCCTATCTTACCCCATTCCTAAAAGGCTTATTTAAACCTCTACTGAATGACAAAATGAAACTTTCTACTGTTGTATATGTTTTGAAAAAACATGAACAGTGTGTTGTTCATAAAACTTGTAGATCATTAACTAACAGATAATGTTTTATAAACACTTAAAAAGTCAGTGGACGACAGGAAAACTACAACATAAATGATGGTGACACACCATGAATTGGGGGAAAGCTTCCACAATAGAGAAGAAGAATATTATGAAAGGAGGGTGGTGGAAACCCCTCCCGATTTGGCTGAGACTTTAAGAGGCCTTGTGGCATAATTACATAGTTGTAAGGATGACAATGAAATATTGATAAAAGAATAGGAAAAACAAATTGAAATTAATGTATTCCTACTACAAATCTTATCAGATATACAAAGGCAATTGAAACATGGAACAACAACCAGTCATGTGGATAGACATCATGCGAAGAAAACCCAGAGTCCACCTGAGATATGAAATAATGTCCCTAAAAGTTGCCACACAAGGAGGAGCACCTCAAGGAAGGCCCAACATGGAGCCAAGAGAGACTCATCGGAATAATCCTCTAGTGAGGAAACTGACAACTCCAAGGAATATTCTAGTAGAAAAACTAGTTCGCATTCCCAAAGGAAAAGAAAGAAGAGGAAACATTCCAAGAGTCATGACCCTAAAGATTTCAAGAAATCCAAACCACCCACTTTCGATGCAGAAATTAAGAAGGGGGAAGATGCATAATTTTGGTTGCTTGGCTTGAAGATGTACTTCAGAGTCCATGACTACTATGAAAATTTAAAGGTTCAAATAACCATTTTTAACCTAAATGGAAAGGCCTACATTTGGTGGGAGGAACTTGGGAACATGAAAGGAATTCATGAGAAGGACTTGTCATGGAAATAATTTTAGAAAAACTTCAAGAAGAAGTATCTGTTAGATAAATAATTTGATGGGAATACCAAGGAGTTCTATGAACTCAAGTTGTGACAACTCACCATAGAGGAATATATCAATAAATTCCTTGAGATGATAAGGTATGTACCCTACATAAAGGATGAAAAGGTAAATATGCAATGATTTATTAGTGGACTTCCTTAGTCCTTCTGGGACAAAATTGAATTTGATGAGTCAAAGACCTTAGGAGACACTATCTGGAAGGCAAGGTATTGTTATGAGAAATTCAAGAATAAGACAGAACCTCACGAGGACTGGAAGAAGACAAGTACTTATGGATTCAATAAGAAGGGGTTTAAACCCTCAATATTCAAGAGCTATGGGAAAGGTTCTAATATGAGCCTTCCTACTAAAAGTGTGTATCAACAAAATTTCCCCTCTCGGAGTCGAAATAAAGCCTTTGGAGCAGCCTCAGGTAAGACTGATAACAAAAATAAAGAACCCTTGGAATGTTGGGGTTGTGGAGAAGAACATATGATGAGAGACTTCCCATATAGGTGAAAAAACAATAGGAGGGTTTACAACATCCAAGAGGCTACCACAGTCAATGATGCCACATATTTATGTAGCCTTGGATAATAAAGAAGTCAACCACCAAGATTCAGTGGTGGAGATGGAAGTTATGATTTCCAACCATCTAGTTTCCATTTTAATTGACCTTGGTTCTAATTTGAGTTATGTTTCCCCTCAAACTATTGAGAAATGTAAATTGAAACAAGTTAAACATGTTAAATCATGGTTGGTATAACTAGTCACTAGAACCAAAAGAAAAGTAATTGAGGTCATACCAGCATGCCAATTCATTATGAGTGGATTATCCACCCAAGCGACCCTAAACATACTCCCTTTCGGATATTATGACCTAATGATTGACATGGACTGGTTGGATGCCCATAAAACCAAGTTGGACTGTTACAAAAAAAATTTGGAGTGTGAAAATGAAGAAGGGATAAAGGTAACCCTACAAGGGATTCAAAAGCATGTCTCAATGAGACAAATATTATCCTTTCAAGTGAAGAAGTATTGCATAAAAGGATGTTATTTGTATTAAATACAAGTGTTGGACTTTGATGAGGACAAAAAATAAATCCTAGAGGGCCACCCCATATAAGAGAGTCTAAATATGTATTCCCAGAAGAGGTACCAGGTCTACCTCCAAGAAGAGATATTGAATTTTCAATAGAACTTGCACCAGGAGCGATGCCAGTGTCTAGAACACCCTATAGAATGAGTACACCAGAGTTGGTTGAGATCAAGCTACAACTAAAGGAAATGATGTAGAAAGGATACATTCGACCTAGTGTGTCTCCACGGGGAGAACCAACCTTGTTTGTGAAAAACAAGGATGGCACACTTAGGTTTTGCATAGACTATAGGCAACTGAATAAGATGACCATAAAGAGTAAGTATCCCTTGCCAAGGATTGATGACTTGTTTGACCAATTAAGGGGTGCTACAATTTTCTCAAAGATTGACTTGAGGTTTGGATACCATCAGGTCAGAATTAAAGATGAAGATATCCACAAAACAACCTTTAGGACAAGGTATGGTCACTATGAATTTGTGGTGGTGCCATTCGGGCTAACCAATGTACCAACGAATTTTATGTGCTTAATGAATAATGTACTCAGTAAATTCTTAGACATATTTGTATTGGTTTTCATTGATGATATCCTAATATATTCTAAGAATAGGGAGGAGCATGAAGAACTTCAATTACTAATATAACATCAGCTCTATGCTAATTTTAGTAAGTGTGACTTTTTCTAGAAACAATTCCATTACTTAGTCCATGTTATTTCTGAAGAAGGGGTGGTATTTGATCCTGACAAGATCAAATCCATCATGAATTGGCCTTCCCCAAATGATGTATATGATATCATATCCTTTATGGGCCTAGAAATATACTATAGGAGGTTCATAAAAGTATTTTCCAAGATTGGTTTCCCAATCACTTTCCTTCAGAAAAAGGGAGTTAACTTCCTTTGGACATCATAATGTGAAGAGAGATTCCAAGAGATGAAAGTCCTTCTAACCAATGCACCTGTGTTGAATATTGTAGATCCAAAAAAGGACTTCCTTGTGTGTACAAATTCCTACAAGGAAGGACTCAGAGGACTTCTTATGCAAGAAGAACATGTAATTTGCTATGAATCCAAAAAATTGAATGAGCATGAAATAAATTGTGTGACCAATGGTCTAGAATTAGCTGCCATAGTGCATGCTTTAAAAATGTGGAGGAATTACCTCCTGGGTAGAATATTTGTGTTGATGACATATCATTGTGGGTTGAGATACTTGTTTGATCAACCAAAACTTAATGCTAGACAAGTTAGATGGATGGATCTACTTAGTGAGTTTGATTTTGAAATAAAACATATCAAAGGAAAATAAAATAGGGTGGATGATTCCCTTAGCAGAAGTGTGAAATTGATTCACCTACCAGTTGTAAGCACCTCTGAAATGGATGTCAGGGAGAGAGTAAAAAATGCACAAGAAACAGATGCATTTTTCGAGACCGTAAAATCGTACTTAGAATAAGAGCCCACAGGGCTGAAGTATGAAGGATATCAATTTTTGAATGATGTCCTACTAACTTACAAAGGTAGGTTGTATATTTTGAATTGTGGCGACTTGAATAGGTTCATGATGGAAGAACTACACAAAAGACCATATACTGGTCATCCTGGTTATTAAAAGATGATCACAACCACTAGGAAACTATTTTATTGGTCAGGACTGAAGAAGGACGTAGTTGATTACTTGGTTAAATTTCTAGAATGTCAGCAAGTTAAGGTAGAACACCTACATCCAGCAAGGATTTTGCAGCCCCTACCAATCCCAGAATGGAAATGGGAGACCATCTCCATGGATTTCATCATAGGATTACCAAAATCAACCAAACAGAATGACACCATCATGGTAGTGGTGGAAAAATTGAGCAAGGTTTCTCACTTCATTCCCATTAAGTCAACTTCCAAGGAAATAGACATTGCCAATATTTTCATGAAATAAATATTTAGGCTACATGGAATTCCTAAGGAGATCATATCTAAAAGAGATACACAATTCACTTCAAATTTATGGAAATCTCTATTTGTTGGTTTTGAAACTAAATTTCTATTTAACACAACCTATCACCCTCAAATTGATGGATAGACAGAGAGGGTAAACCAAGTGTTATATGATATGTTAAGGATGCATGTAATGCATCAACCTAAGAAGTGGGGGGACTATCTACCACTGGTAGAGTTTTCCTACAACAATGGCTATCAAGATTCATTGAAGATGATCCCTTTTGAGGCTCTCTATGGTAGATAGTGTAAGATTCCAATCATTTGGGATAACCCAGTAGATAGAATTACAATCAGGCTAGACATGCTGAAAGAAATGGAACAACAAGTAATTCAGATAAAGAAAAACCTGAAAATATCTCAGGATAGACATAAAAGCTATGCAGAGAGAACGAGCACTCCTAGAGAGTTAAAAACATGGGATCATGTGTATCTCAGAGTTAGACCCAGGAGAAGCTCCTTGAGAATGGGATCTTGTACCAAGATGGCATCTCGGTATTGTGGACCATTTGAAATTTTGAATAAAGTGGGATCGATAGCATATACATTAATGCTTCCTCCCACAGTGAAGGCACATAATATTTTCCATGTTTAATTACTAAAGAGATATGTACATTATTCTAATCATATAATTGATTGGTATGTGATTCAGGTGGAACCAGAGGGAGAATTCATGCTATAACCACAATGAATAGACAGAAAGTAAACCCCACTCAGGAACAAAACCATTTCACAAGTCAAGGTGCAGTGGAAACACTTTGGCCCATATGAGGCTACATGGGAAATGGAGGATTCCATGAAACATGCATACCCATTTTTGTTTATTTCTATACATATGGAGCACATCGATAGATAGAACATCAAGGATGATGTTCCTTTAAGGGGGAAGGGATTGTAATACCCCTGTTTCCCCCAATTTGTAAATACAATTTTAAGTGGCCAAGAGACTATGGCATACTATATATGTGTGAATGTTTGATTTGATGAACCTTTTTGTTATAAAAGGTCAATATATGTATTTCCTGTTATTAATAGAAAATGGAAAGGTGTTGCATAACTGCTGAAAGGGGGGTTTTCCAAGATAAATGATGGATACTATGAGAGAGATGGTGATGGGAACTAGAAATGGTTGAGATGACCCCCCACCAAACCAGTACCTTACTTGATTCAATGACTCAGACTCAAAACAATCCTCTAACCTAGAAAAGAATTACCAGTCAGATTGGTAGCTGGAAGAGTCCTCCTCAAGATTTAATGAGGATATGGGGTAGAGTACCCATCTGCAAGACTTCCAGACCTGACCACGAGCTGGGGGTTCAGGCCCACACAAGCTTGTTGAGGAAGGCAAAAAAATAGGTAATTCATGGGTAGAGACAAAAGAGGGAGAATTGCATGAGAAAGAAGAGTCAAAAGATCGATCTCTAGAAGAGAAAAGAGCACTTGCAAGCTCTTTGGTTTGAGGAAGAACTGAGAAATAACCTCATTACAGGAACAAGAATTTGTTGGTAAGGTTTTCATTTCAAGATGATAAACGAGGCTGATGAGTGACTGTGGAAGTACTCATGTAGACCTCCTTGCTTGGTACAGAGAAAACTGGTTTCCAAGATCCCATGGGAGGAAGAGAGTAACCTTCGTCCCTGACTATCATTAAGTAAGAAGAAAGAGTCTCTCTCAGAGCATCATGGTCTAGATTGGGAGTAGCCAATGGTAAATATGTTTAGGAGTGGTTGTGTCTATGGTTGGGTGGAAACATGCACACCTTTCAGTAGTCACTTCACAAACTCTGGTTTTCTGATAAGTATTTCCATACTCTATGTGTTGAAATGGAAATGGTGATTGACTCCGTATATATGTTTATGAATTAGTTCTATATTAAATGATTAAAGGTAGAAATATGTATTGTCTCTCTGTGATACCATGCTTTGAATGGCCTTATACTTTCCTCAGCTTAGCGTTTAGAGAGTTGTGGGATGTAAGTATACAAGAGAGTCGAGGTAGGATTAACTGGAATGACTAAGTCCTATTGACCTCTAGAATCTACCTTTGTGGGAATACAAACTTAAAACCCTATGGAAGGAGGGTGCCCCCTTCAGACCCTTCACCTGTATGACCGAGGGATCATGCCCATGCCCTTAACCCATTTACAACTAAAGAAATTAGCATGGGTTCCACCAAATTTTTTGAAGAACCCATGTGACCAAGCTCCGAGAACCTTGCACTAGGCCCGAAAGGATCTAAGCCTTTATGGCTTTGGGACTTGAGGAGTTTGGAGCTCTAGAGTGTTTTGACCTTACCATTTATAAATCGGTCGAAGGCCACTGATGCTTACGGTTACCCATAAGGTTTACCGACACATGGCGGTCTCCCTAACTGCAGTAGATGGACCTACCCCACTGTTAAACCTTGATCCATTTACCCATCAGGAAGTAATTTGAACCATTGATTTGAGGGAATTAGGGAACCCCCTTGACCATTGGATATACGCCAAGGTAACTTCGGTGAAGTCCTACTTTGGGAGAACATAGATATTATAGCATCAAAATCCCTGAACTCCGAAGTTATGAAGTGATGAGAGTCGTGGATCTAGGGAATCCTTTAGGAACTCCTCTTAACTGTCCAATCAAACAATGAAGGGACATGTGTACCACCCCTCTTAAGTCCTACTTCGGGAGAATGGAGAAAACTTGATGCTGAAATTCTCGAAGGTCGGAGCTACGAAGTGAAAAGGACTGTAGATATAGGGACCCTTTGGGATCTCCCCTAACCATTAGATCTAGACTATGGTCAACCTGATGTTGACCACTCCAAGAGTAAGGAGGAAGTCACACCACAGATTCCTCGAGTGTTGAAGTTATGAAGTAACAGAGGCCGTAGGTCAAGGGATTACATGGACACACCGTAATCATGAGATAGAAGGGCTTGGAAGGCTACTAGTCCAGGGTGATGTGGCACACTGATGTCACCTAAAGTGACATGGACCCATGTTTGGTTTGCCACGTGTCACCTAGACTCGTATGTTTCATAGACCCTAAGTGCCCATTAAAATGTGACATGTGTCATGCACTATAGGGGCCACATGTGATCTCCACCTTACCGCGTGTCACCCCTAACACTTACCTGGTTGGTCCATTTGGCGGGTGAAGTACTCGAGACCCACCTGTCCTTACCTCCATGTCTAGTACATCACCATGTATGCGGGTGGACCCTTTGGGAGTTTAGGACTTCGGGACTCCGGAGGTTTGGGGTACAATATTGAGGATAAGAAAAAAATCCTGAAGGTCGGAGCCACATGGTGAGATTCTAGGATCCTTCAGGAGTTTGGGACTTCAGAGTACATCTGTTCAAAAGAGAAAAGGGACGTTCAACATCGAAGCATCGAACAAAGAATTCCCCTCTAGCCTATGTGTCAGATAAGGATCAAGTTCCATCATTGGATTTTACGGTGAATGGACCTTCCCTACAGGAGGTAGGAACCTGGAGAGGGTACAAATGGATTGGACCCATGTGGACACCACATGCTCCTCAACTAATAATACCCGAAGAAATTTTGGATGCCATATATTGCAAACCAAAGGTCGGATTAGAGCCCGATAACAGTTGTTAGAAAGCTACGGGCAAGTAGAAGAGGATGAAGGCCTCAAAGAGATGATTTGAGATGATTAGAGTAAGAAAAATTTTGATGCCCCATCCCTAGAAAGGGCATTTATGGGTCAGGTGTGATACACATATTCCCCCCTCATGTTTTGCAAACAATATGTGCCAACCCCAATTTTCTTGGATACTTGAAAAGGACCAAGCCAAAGGTTCTGAAATTTTGAGTGTTTTCCTTTGGATTCATTCATCTTATCCCATTTCAATACCATTTATCATACTTCATATATTTAATATTTTTCTTTATGTTTATCAAACCATTTTTTGACCAACTGTTGATGAGCAATGAATTTCCTTTTATCCTTTTCCCTTTCTTCCTCGAGCATGAGGATGGTATCTATTCTCTATTTCATTTAGATGATGACTGACCTCTTGATGCATGAGAGTGTTGTAAATATGAAAGATATAACTCAATTGGGAGGATGGATCCTTGTCAGTATATTAGGAAATATGGAGAATTTTCCAAAGCCTCTTTGGGTGTCACCCTGTCATCCCATAAAGCATTATAAAGTGCATTATGCCAATTCCTCTGGTTTTCTACGACAATATTTTTTAGGATTCTCACCAAGTTTGTATTAGTTGATTATGCAACCCCATTCCCTTGTGGGTAATATTTTGTGGAGTATTTTATGATGATTCCCATTTCAAGAGAAAAATCCATCAAGAGTGTGGAGGAAAAGTAAGCATCATTTTCAAAGATTAGGACCGAAGGTACTTCCAACCATGTTATTAAGTTTTGTTCTAGGAATTGGATCACTACCTTTTCATTAACATGAGTGAGTGGAATGGCTTATGACCATCTTGTGAAATAATCTGCGGATGTCAGTATATATTTATGTTGTTTAGAAGAGTTGGGATTACTTTCTCCTATGACATCTATTCCCCATTGTTCAAAAATCCTAGAGATGGTTATTGGTTGAAGTGGGATAGATTCCTTCTTCTCTTTCCCAACACTTAGATGGCAGGTTCTACATCTTCTTGCATATGTGTGAGCATCCCTAAACAAAGTGGGCCATTAGTACCCTGCCCTTAAGATCTTATAAGAAATGGTTTCCCCTATGAAATTCCCACCTTATGGTCCATCATGAAGTTCCTTTAATACTTTTTTGGAATCATCCTACTCAAGACATATAAGTATTACTCCATCATAATTCATCTGAAAAAACACATAATTTATAAGTATTGAGCAAATTTTAGCCTAAGGGCTCTTCTTTCTCTAAGATTTATATTTTCGGGGCATGTCCCACGATGGGGAAAATAAGATATATTTTCATACCATGAGTCTTGGCCAAGTGTTAAGTATAGGACTTAACTACACCATAGAGATAATTCATTTTCCCAACTAGAATCTTCTGAATCAACTTGGTCCTGAGCTTCCGTGGTGAGTTTCCACAATCCTTGACATTTGAATATCTTGGTCGATTTTATATCTAGGTCTAATTATTGGTTGAAAACCATCCAATTTCCCCTTCTCTCACCCATTTCTTTCTGAGTGAACAATGATCTAACAACAGGATGAGGCACTGTGACTTTAGTATGATTCTTTAGGATATAGGATATGAAATGTTTCATTGCTTTGTAGATGAAATATGCTTGCTTTTTTATAGTCAGGTAATTAAGCTCTAACCCTTGTAAGTTGGTGCTCATGAATGAAACAAGTTCTTCATTGTTTTCATCATCCTATTTAGTAAGTACGGAAGATAATGATTTATACAATGCAAAAGTGTAGAGGAAAAAATCTTTACTAAAATTTGGGCTGCGTAGAACATGGGCTTGTGATATGGCAGTTTTAATTTTTTCGAAGTTTTCTTTTCCCTCATTCGTCCACTTAAATTCAACATATTTGTGTATCATACTTTGCAAATGTTTTAATTTCTTTGAAAAATCTGGGGTGAACTTTCTCAGGAAGTTAATATTCCCAAAGAAAGATTGCATAACCTTCTTATTATGAGGGTGTGGTAGTTGTGAGATTTACTTTATACATTCTAGATTGATATGGATACCATCCTTAGAAATGATGTGACCCAAGAATTATCCCTCCTCTACTCCAAATATAGTCTTCTTCAGATTCAAAGATATCCCATACTTCTGGCACCTTTCAAAAAATTGTATGAGATGGGAAATATGGTTAGCCCTGTCCTTGGAGTAGATAGTAACATCATCTAGGTACACTACCACACATGTGTTAATCAGTCCCCGAAATTCCACATACATGGCTCTTTTCAAGGTGGCACCCACATTAATTATCCCAAAAGGCATGCATTTGTACAAGAATGTTTTCCATTTCATTCAGAAGTTTATTTTCAGTCTATCCTCTTCCGATACCAACACTTGGTTATATCCCAATAACCCGTCTAGAAGTGAGAATATATTTGCTACCGATACAGTCTGCATGATTTGTTCCATAGGAGGGACAAGGTAGTTTTCCTTTACATAAGTCCTATTTAAATTTCTAAAGTATACACATACGAAAATTTCCCCTAAATTTTTCTTAACATGAACTAGATTGGATACCCATGCAGAATGCCTTCCCTAGAATATTATTTTTGCATCTAACATTTTCTTGAGTTCTTTCTGCATCAAGGGTTTGAGAGATGGGTGAAATGTTTGTAACTTTTGTTGGAAGGTCTTAACTTGAGGTCTTAATGGGACTGTGAGTTGAATGATATTGGTGTCATACATTTTCAACTTCTAATAATACCATGCGAACACATCTCGATACTCTTTGAACAATTTTAGGTAATCTAATTGGCATGTAGAAAAAAAACCAGGTCCCTCAAGCTGAGAATGAAAGTTGAGGATGAATATATAGGGAATTTAGATCTACTTGTAGAGGTGTCTGAAATTTAGGTTCATGCCTGCACCATTTTTATTTTTTGAGGAACCCTTGAAAATACACCAGTTTTGAGTTTTTTTGGAAAATTGCATTGTATACAGTTTGTGTAGCGACCTGGCGCTATGCAAATTATGAAAGCATATTGAAAGATCATAAATACTAGGAAATTATTGGTGTTCAGCCTATAAGTCACGACCAACCTCCACATATGTTTCAGCCACCATTTGGGTGAGTTTTGAAGAGAAAACTGGTTGCGTTGTGCAAAGCGCACTACACAAATGCTAAAGGTCACATTCACATAGTGCATCAAATCAGTTCACTACTCAAAGATATAATGGAGCCTTGTCAGCACTCAAATACCTCCAACATCCTCCTCCAACGATCAGAACTCTACTCCACACCAAAATTAAATTACTCCACCCGCTACGCAAATGCCTGACAGTGCACTACGCATCCTTTGTTTTTGTTGCGCAAGTGTTGAAAGATTAATCCTAGTGTCTACCAAATACCCTGTAGCTGCAAGTCTAAGATTTAGATTCATCTCTGCCCTATGGTGAACCATTTGAAAATGTACTAAACCTTAGCTTTGTTGTTTGTTGTGCAAATTTTACTGACAAATTTTAGCCTTTGAAACCTCACTGCCTTTACTAGTTTCAGTGTTTTATCTTACATCTGCAGCATGGCCACTCAAGGGGAAAATAAATAAAACAAAGGAGGCTCAAGACCTGATTACATGATGAAACATTTTAAGGAATGCAGGACAACCATAGATAATGGTTGTGAATAACTTTCCAATGCAGGGTCAAAGTTGAAAAGAAATGTAGCCTTGTTCAGAAAAGTATGAAATTTGAAGGTACATATTTTGACATTAAGGAAGGAAAACATACTTCTTAAACAAAATACACAGACAAATGAGGAAGCCAGAAGGAGGTTAGATCTATTGGCTGAAGTAACATAAATATGAAGGAATGAATCTCACAATTTTGCCTTTTTTGGGGGAAAAATAGCCATTATAGGTGCAATCCAAATAGTGGGTAAAGGAGGAAAAAAGTTATCAAGTTCAACATATTTATATAAGAAAAAAAATTTAAATCCTTGTGCCTATGATTCAAATAAATATAACAACATAAAGCCACCTCTTGAACTTAGCTACAGTTTTGATTGATAAGTTGTCATACACAACACTTCTGTAGTGAACTCTTGCTACGCAAATGATGTTGACACACATGATTGAAAAAGAAAACCTGAAATGATTCTTACACCATATTGGAGGTAAACACAGGTCTCCAATAAGTTGTTTCCACCTTAATTTGCACGAGTTTCAATAAATCATTGCGCTATGCAATTTCTGGAAATGTTTTTTTTTGTAGACAACTTCAAGATCATTTCCTGAGCAACTAAAGAGGAGTTTGGAAAAACCCAGAGAGTTTTTTGTCAAGCATTAACTCAATAAAAAAATATCTTTCATTTTTAACACAGGTTTCATAGTTTGAGATAATTGAATGAATCTTTTCGGTCCATTTTTCCAGAATTTCACATTTAATGTTTTCCTGTTTTAGTCATCATTTTTTGCCACGGATCTCGAGAATATGGAGAATAATTTTCAAAAACTGGAAGAGGTTTTTTCTCAATCACGGTTTCATATCAAAAAATATCTCTTGTTTTATAACAACTATTGTAATTCGAGTGATATGATATTATCTTTGACCCTTATTTTCCAACAAAACGAATTTGTTATTTTTAGCATGTAGTTTACAAATTGTCTTCTTTTTTATGTAATCAAATCCAAAATCATAGGATAATAGGGGAGTTTGAGTTCTCTAGCTTATTAAGGGTGTTCATCTATATATTGGATCATTTTGAAGGTGCTCGGGGGGGAGAGTTGGTAGAACTATAGTATTTTTTTATCTTCATTGAAAATTTTTGAATCTGAATGAAATGAAAATGCAGAAGCCATGAACCTTCATGAAAAATATTCTAATGGTGATGAGCTGACAATGTGTTTCTTATATTTTTTATGTACCTATTGTGTCCCTACTTGCATCTCATTTTTCCTCTGTTTAAATTGATATTTAAGAGTGTATAATTCATCTAAATGGTGTTGTACACTCAAAGAATTTAAACTCTACCCTTTCTTCCTAACTAGGTCAAAATTCATCTATATGGTGCTATGATTCTGTTATGCATTTCCTTTTTCCTCTTTCACCCCCTACAAAAAATTCAAAACTAAAGGTTTCATCCACCTAATTTATCCTTTGTTCCTCTGAGAAGTTCTATCTACGAGACGTTAGTTTCATTCGTTTTCAAGATTTGACTCCATAGCCCAATGGTATTTTTCCTTTTTCCCAACCAAACCCCATTTGCTAACCTATCCTCATCAATGATCTAGCCATTGTACTTATTATATAGCATGTCATTCTTGACTGAGTTATAAAGAGAGATCCCTCAATGATGTGTGTTGGAATGGTTAGCTTTCAGCCTGTAAGATGGTTTGTGGTTACCTCTGGGACTTGCCTCCACAACCAAGGAAATTTGCAGAGTGTTAACAAAAGGAACAATGGAGGATAAGAAGAAATAAAGAAGGAAATAATTTAGAAAAATAAAGAGGATGCAATAGAAAAGAAGAGGAAGAACGAAGAGGCTAGAGATAAAAAGAAACCTAATGCAACAACAACAGTAGCAGTAGCAACATAAGTGGAAGAAAAATCATTGGTTG
>JZKD02S2016234.1:13768-25859 GCA_000966675.3 Picea glauca
GAGGATTAAGGATACCTATGGTGATGTAGAAAAGGGGACGCGAGGCTAGAAGGTAGACTCCATCCAGAATGACGCAGTGCACCTGGCCTACCAGTTGATCGCAAGGAAGCTATGATAAAGAACACACCTACACAGGTCATGGGGTTCATTGTTGACCTCACTGGAAAATGTGTAGAAGGACTACAGATGAATTGGGAAAAGTACTTAGTCAAACAATTAAAATTGGATTGCTACGAAGATCAGGATTAGGGCTATGAGTTCCACTTTAGCTAGCTCCTAATCCTCACTGCGTTTACGACTTGGGAGATGTCAGAAGGTGCGACATTCCCCAACATTGAGCCGTTCAAGCCGCTCACAACGAAGTTCACCACGCTTTGGTATTCAAGCAACATGGGAAAACAGTGACAGTCAAGCGCGGTATTCCATACATACTATCTCCACTTAAAGAGGGCTATTGAGTCTATTTCTCGTATGATGTCGAACACTCTACACTGGTTCAGTCCCCTTTTGAAGTTCCGCATAGATTAACATTTTACTTATATCACTGCGCGCGTAGACGAGAGTAAAGAAGAACTTCAGTTATACTATAATCTCACAGAGGGAGACCTAGAAGAGATAACCAAGGACTGGCCTGCTGAGCTCCTTATCCTTGCTGACCCCACATAACTGTCCAACCCTGAACAAATCGGAAGCTCGTAGGCCACTTGCGAAGCACATGATACACTTGGAACAAATAGAAGGAAGAATATAGAAAAGGTACAAAACCTGGTGTTACACATTATGTTGGTCACTCTGGTAATGTCTCTACAAGTAATGTATTCAGGCTCACATAAGGAATTTTTGCCTGAGAAAAGTGACTACTGTCTTCTTCCAAAAAACACATTTTTAAGATGAGTTCGTAGGCTGCCTATGTTATAGGGTGAAAAAATCCGTCATTCTCATAGGCAACCTACACTTGGGGTGTGAATTGTTCGCAGTCTGCTCTATAGGTAGGGTGCGAACCTGTTTCAAAGCTTGGAAAAGAGAAGAGGTCACGAAGGTTCTAGAAGGGAATCTTCTAGAAAATGAGTTAGCATCCGCATGGTTGGCATCCTACTGACTTCTCAGATTTAGTGGGATCATCCTCATCCATTTAACCATCTCTCCTTCTCCTATATATTGAAATATTTCTCATGGAAATGGTTAAGCAATATTGAATGAATAATTGGTGAAAGAATTGTGTGGAGAAATCTGCTTGGATAGAAGCTTGAAGACTCTATTTGGTCTATCAAGTTGTATTGGATCTTCTTCATGCAAACATAGAGAAAGTGTGTGTGTTGGAACCAAGGGTCACTGAAAGGAAGCTTGTGACATCAAGGTGATCTAGTTGTATCTTCTACTTTCATTTAATATAATACAACGACATGTCCCTTTCCCATAAAATCACTCTTATTTTATTGCGTAACTCCTTGATCATATGCATAGGTTGACATTGAATGTACTTTTCTATCTTCACTTTGGTTGGTTTTTGTTTTTTTGGACCTGATTTCATAAGAGCACCAGAGTGAAGAAGGAACAACAGAGACCTAAGGAAGCGATATAAAGGTATGTCACTCATTCCTTCTTAGTAGTAGATTCAATGACTGCAACTTAGATAAAGAGTCATGTCTTGTCCTGTTTTGTTCTAGATCCAGGTGGATCTAGGGAGATCTATTAGTGTCCGCACCTACCGATTTATCTGATAACAAAATTGGCGACTCCACTTGGGATACAACCCATTTTAGTGGTTTTTACCTGGCCATTTGCTCTTGACCTACCCTTTTTCATTCCTAATCAATATCTGAGTCTTGAGGAGATCCTCACAGACTCCTTGGATCCATAAGTTCCCTCAAAAGTTCTGTCATTTTTCCAAAATTAGTTTGATTACAAAAATTCTCGCACTGCACCTTTCTGTAGTCTGTGAGAATCACTGAAGTTTTCACCCTAGTGTTCAGTTCAGTGCGAACTTCTCGCAATATTCTTGTGTCTAGCCTGCGAGAATCCTTAATTCTCACACTGTACCCCACTGTCAGACTTTGAACTCACTTGTAAAATTTTTGGATTAAGTATTTTGTGTCTTCAGATGCCCAGATTGGTTGGTGTGTCTGGAAAGAACTTCTCTGGCTAGTGATTGAATGTTTCTTGAGTTCAAATCTCGCAAATGATTAGTTTTCAGAAATTGAAAGCTCTTATTGATCATTTTTTATCAATTTTTACCTCTTGACCTTTTCTTAACAAGGGTATAATCTCTGATTCTGAAATCCAAGTGCTTGTTTGGTCGAGAGCCTTTGATTGGATTAAAATTTGAGATTAATTGTCCTTTTCAATCACTTATTACTTGGAAAATTGTTACCCATGTGCATTTGAAGAGACTGGTCTTGTCAGTTTGTTATTTTTATCTTCATTGAAAGATCGATTTGAGTGTTTATTGTGTATTTCTTTTTCATTGGTTGCTTACTTTTCTTAGTTCCATCCCTGTTGCTTGGTTTCTAATAAAAAATTAAAGACATTTTCTTTTCTTAAGCAAAATTTTATTCTAAAAATATAGGCATTCAAGTATTGAAAGAGAATGAATAGAGAATTTGCATTGTTCATGATTGTTTGATATTACATTTCAGAGAAGATCATACATCGTAGTTCACATTGTTCCAGAAAACTCCTCTTCCCCTCCTGTAAATAGAATTCATCGAACAAAAATTTGTATCATTCATCCCTATTTACGCATTGTTGGGTTAGAGTCTCACACAACATCGGTTTCATTTCCATCTCCTTTTTAAGTAACACCAACCTTTAATAATATTGCGCAACTTTAAAATTCAACTAGTAACTTTTTCTAGGTCTCTTTTACACCAACATTAGCTAGGCTAGAGCTTTGGAATAGGTAGTGAAACACACTCTCCAAAGCACAAAACACACAATAGTATCTTGTGATAAGGAGTGTCAAATTCCATTTGCAACATTTTGTCTTGGGAAGCCCTTCTCACACAAGGGTCAAACCTGAGGTCGCATTGATATTGATAGAGTTACTCACTCTGATTTGTTGATATCGGTGTATAGATTGCACGTATTATAGGGTTCACTTGAAGGTATACCCACAATGATGAGTGGAAGCCTCTCAAGATGATTTCGGGCTAGATACCCTGCCCTTGCATGTGGATCAGACTGTCGACTGTTCCCCCAGGCTTCATTGTTGTTGGTGGTAACCTTAGTAGCCTATCTTCTTAGGGTCTTACACAAGGTGACTTTGAAGGGGTAGGTCTTCATGGTACCTAGAATCGACGTTGTCCAGACTCACTCAGGCTCCTTGGAGGGTATACCCAGGATTGTGTGTGGGAGCTTGCACCAGGGTGTAAGTCTGTTAAGCAGATCATCAACGTAACTTTTCCACCCTGGCCCAGCCCCTTCTTGTCTCATCGTTGCGACGTTGGATTTCATCACCAACTAGTGACTTCGGAATTGGAAGGTCTTGTTTTCTTGGTTTTGCTTCCTATATTTTACTAGCGCGTGTTGCTTGTTTACCCAAGTTGGCCATAGAATTTCTTTCGTAAGATTCTAACTCGATCACAATTGACCCTCCACGTCGTTCATGTAGAATGCAAGGCCTACCCCCATAATATCTGGAAGGTTTTCAACCCTTGCCTACCAACTCACCGAAGGGCTCTCCTCAATATAGTGAAGTCCAAGACATTGCCATTCCGGAAATAACTAACTCTTTAGAACGGTTCCGAATTACCAATTCTCGAGAGGACTTCTGACTTCCTCCTGACTCCGAGAGATGTATTGTTCGAGTGAATTCTTCTGGAGATATAGTTGTTCAGTCTTCTGGATTACCAACTGGACCTTTCATAGGACTTGAGGGTCAAGATCATTTTTGGACTACTGGCATTTTTAGATGGGATCTCTTTGGCTCAGGAGAAGGCGTTGATATCGTGGCCACACCTGAGCTGCCCGAAACATCTGATCCATATGAAATACCTTTTACTACTGCCTATTATTTTCCTGGTACAAATGCTTTTCCAGCTAACCACATCTTGACTATCCCTCTACAAACGGTCCATTACACAATGGTCCCAGATACTACGAGTCCTCACACCAGGATTACAATGGCTAGCCAAGCCCCCATTGGCAGACCACTTTCACCTAGATTCACCCCAACACTTCCGCTCGGATATCATGCGTTGAATGCTTCTATTCTCGCTCCTACACAAATATCACTCGAGACTCCTGACATTTCCACTCCTTTTGGGCACCATCTCATTCCCGGTTTCATTCTAACACTTCCTCTACCCCATTTCAGAGGACCTCTTCCATCCTCTATTGGAAGCACCGACCCTAGTGGCACCATCCCGTATTTCACACCTAATTACCAAATTCTTGTAGGTGGACAATTTCACCAAGGAGGCCAAACTCAATCCCCTTTTGCAAGACAAATCCCAATTGAGATGCAACCCCCGATTGGAGGGAAACCCCCACCGACCCCACCCTATGGACAAAACATACCTCCATCCTTGGCCCAGTATTGGAATTATCTTATTCAACATAATCCTCCCTCGATTGGGGTGCAACAACCTCAAGATAGCTCCTTCATACCCCCTAGTACAGGCCAACCATATCCAGGCACGTCCAATCCTATTTGGGGCTCAAACGCTCAACCCCACACCCTTGTTCAAGGGTACAACCCTATGAATTACTTGCCTCCACACCAATAACCGAATCTATCTGGATCTTTGGATTATATGAAAACTACTTATGGTCCCACTAGTTTACCAATGAGACTTCCTCTCCAAAGTCACCAGTACCCACATGTGAATAGACAATTACCCTTCTTAGCCACCCTGGACCTCCCTGATTTGTCGAGTATTTTAAATGATCCGATCCGTCACTCTCCTTAATGGCCTTCCATACCGGCCAAACTACCATCTGACATCCCTAAATTCAATGGTAAAGCGGGAGAGTACCCGAACAATCATGTAATGACTTTTCACCTTTGGTGCTCATCCAACTCCTTGATGGGTGACTCTATTCATTTGCGCCTTTTTCAGTGAACCCTCACAAGTTCCGCTACGAAGTGGTATATAGAGTTACCACAAGGCTTCTTCACCGACTTCAACACCCTTGCTATGGATTTCCTCACCCACTACTAGTTACCGATCCGTTACGAAACGAGAACCAAAATTTTGAGTTCTTTCAAATAAACAAAAGCCACTCCTATATCTGATCACATTCATGAGTGGCGACAGAGACGACGTCTCATCAAACTCGAACTTCCCGATCAATTGCTTCCAGAGTGGTTCACGAAATTATTCATGAACGACATCGCTTGTGACATCACTATGGGTGGAGTTGTCACAGAAGAATAGGCAATCAGTCCTGCTCAATACCTTGACCTCATTTACTCCCAACCTGGTACTCTTTATGACTTACTCCCTGATGCACCTCGTCCTTCTACTTCTACTACTTCAACTACTCCTGCTGCTTCTCATGCAACTGATAGAGTGATTGGCACTTTCCATGCCCAACCTCATTCCGTCCAAACCTATAGCAACAACCCCAAATCCATTTCTTCTAATGTTCAAAATGCTTCGTCTCCTACCCCTCCCACTGACAAGACTTCTGAGGTAAACTCTATTCAATCTACCCCTGCTGACAAAAATAAATCCAAAAAAGGAAAGGGTAAGAACAAGGAGGATAAAAATAATTTGTAAACTAAGAAAACCAAAACACCACCTGTTGATGATAGGGATAAGCAAAAACCCCGATACCCTTGTCTTATCTGTGGTGATGATCATTACACTAAGGATTGTCCACGATGAGCCGAGGTTACTAAGTTACTTCAAGGGACCCCGAAACCCCCCACTTTGGCCATGTTTTCACAACCCTTCCCTTCTCAACAACAGGCCGAATTGGTCATTCATGATCAACCTTCCCCCTCCAATACATCCTATGTCTTAATGTGTACAGGTGATTCAAAGAAGAATGACATCACACTTACCACTCGAGCCAAATATTATTCTTCCTCCAAAGAGAAGGTTGATGAAATACCTCCTTTGTTGGTCCAACCATCTCACACGACTCCACCTACCAATGGTCCTCTTCATCTCGAACGACCGAGCCTAGATACAATCCTTCGCCCTCCCCCAAAGGGTCTTGTTCAAAAATTTTCTTTCAATCCTCATGCATGTGTCACCCAGAACTATAGTATTGTCAAATATCTGGCCCAAGCACCATCTGTGATGTCAGCCCTCGAAGTCCTTCAGAGTTTTCCTATACAACGAAAGGCACTATTGAAAGCTATTGGTGTAATCGACCCTACGAATATAAATTTAATAATTTTTGACTTGGAAGATCACATTCCAAGGTTACCCCCTCAAATCACATTCCAAATACAAGTTATTGTCTCCAACACAAACATTTGTAGAACAGTTATTGATGAGGGTGCCTTGACATGTGTCATGTCTATTACCTACTGGAAAGCCATCGACTCTCCTCCTTTGACTGAATCCCACAACATGCTCAAAGCCTTCAATGGATCTGGTTTTAAGCCTTACGGTGTCCTCCCTTCATTGTCTATTACGTTAGAAGGAAAAATGATCAACGTTGAAGTGGAGGTATTTGACGCTCCTCTCGATTACAACCTTCTACTTGGCCGTAGCTAGATCGATTCCATGCATGCATTTGTGTCCACCCTTTTCCATGTCGTGCATTTCCCACATCAAGGAAAAGTAGTTACTGTAGACCAATTGGCCTTCTTTCACTCTGATGCACGTACCGACAACGTACCTTTCATTGCCAAACCCCCTTGGATATGAGAACGTCGGTGTGGGTCTTCTTAAAGGTTCCTCTTTGATGGGTACTTTCCCCATTCCACCACCCGATGTTCCACATCCGTTTGTCACCTTGATCAACATGATCTCCACCTCTGTTCACGGAACCCCTGCACCTTACGACCCATGGATGGTACCCAACCCCAATGATCATATTCATTATGGTAACGAAATGCCTTTGAGTCCGGTCAAATCCGCTTATCAATCCATTTAATCGACAACCCCTTCTACCCCCTCTCTTGGTGATTTATCTATGTATCTATTCAGTGTTATTTTTCCTATAGACGAGATGATTATGTCTGTTATGTCCATGGAAGATACCCCTTGGGATGATGGACATCATCATTCCATCCTCTTCCTGGAACAACACACCATCACGGGTTACCAACGACTCTCGACCTCGTTGACCATTGTCATCATTTCTACCGTTCCCGAGTCTACACAATATATGTTCTATGAAGGGAATTTAAGTAATATCTCATCCACCATCCCCCTCAACATATCCATAAAACCTGGAGTTGTCAAAAATGTGCATATCGGAGCTTCGTGTTCCCATGACGAAGTTGTCACCTACAAGTCTCTTTTCCAATAATTTTGTGACATCTTCACATGGAGCTATGAAGAAATGTCGGGGATTGACCCCGACATTGTGGTACATGAGATTAAGACATACCCAGGCACTAAACCCGTCCGGCAATGACTTCGTCTGGTCCACCCACATAAAGTAGCCACTATCAATCTTGAAGTTGAGAAACTTCTCAAAGATAACTTTATTTACCTCGTCGCTCTAACTGACTGGGTTTTCAATCTTGTCCCGATTGACAAGAAACAAGGCACAATCCACGTGTGCATTGATTATAGAGACATGAACAAAGCTTGTCCTAAAGAAAACTTTCCTACCCCCTTCATTGACCAAATCATCGACGATTGTTCCAGAAGTGAAATATTCTCTCTGATGGATGATTTCTCTGGATATAATCAAATCAATATCATACCCATGGACCAACACAAGACCGCTTTTATTTGTCCTTGGGGAAATTTCGCCTATAGGAAAATTGCATTCAGTTTAAAGAATGTCGGTGGAACTTTTCAACATGCTATGTATTATGCCTTTCATGATATAAAGCACATTTTGTAGCCATATATCGATGACTTACCCGCTCATTCCATGCACCGTATAGATCATCCAATACACCTCCGTGACATTTTCCTTCGATGTCGGTTTTACCAGATATGCTTGAATCCCCACAAATGTGTTTTTTGCATAGAATACGATCGACTTCTGGGCTTCATTGTTTCATGTCAAGGGATCAGGGTAGATCCTTTGAAGGTTGAGGTAATTCTCAATCTCCCTCCTCCTTCCTCACTTCACCAGTTACAAAGTTTGCAACGGAAGGCAAACTTTCTTTGTCGTTTCATTCCAAACTATGCTGAGCTAACTCTTGGATTTATGCAACTGCTCAAGAAAGGTTCTGAGTTCGTATGGGATACCACTGCCAAAAAAACTTTCGAATCTTTGAAACTATCTTTGACACATACCCCACTACTCTTCCCACCTAATTACAGTTGGGATTATTTCCTTTACCTCGTAGACTCCGACTATACCATCGTTATGGTTCTCATCCAGGAGGATGATTCTCATGACGAACATGTCATCTATTACTTGAGTCAGAGTCTCACGACTACCGAAACCAAGTATTTACATGTTGAAAAACTAGCCTTGGTAGCCGTCTAGGCTGTTCAACGTTTCCAGTACTATATACTTTCTCGCAAGACTACGGTAATGTTGGACAACTGAGAGGGGGGGTGAATCAGTTGCTACAGTGCTTAAACAATTGTGGTTCTTTTAAACTCTTTGTAGAGACACTGAATGATGATCACAATAATGCAGGGAAATAAACAATGAGACTTTCAACATCATTCACATATATGAGAAACAAAGAGACAGATATTTCCCGAGGAAACCCATGCAGGGTAAAAACCTCTTTTTCTTTATATGATAAGTAATAGTTACATTCTTTACAGTATCATACATATGAGAAACAACTCATAATGAGGCTACAACCTCATTTTTGCAAGATGCAACATGCTGAGAGCACCAACTCTCTGTTTTCTCTAGCACCCACTAGAAAGAAACACCAACTCCCTGGTTTCTCTAGCACCAACTAGAAGGAAGCACCAACTCCCTAGTTTCTTTATCACCAACTAGAAGGAAGCACCAACTCCCTGTGTTCAAGCACCCACTTGAACCTTTGAGGACGTCAGTCCTCCCTAGCTCCACCCAACCACCTTGAAATATAAATCTTTTCTACTGAAACTTATTACAGTGATATGATGTTCAACAATGGCTTACCAGACCCATCACTGTTCTGCTGCATTTCGTTTCTCTGTCTGCCTCATTGCCTTTTTACACACATCACTTGCGTTGTTTGTTCTTCCACTTTTTTTTCTCTGTGCACCATGTCCATACACTGCACAGTTCCTCTTCTGTGCTATTCAGTTGTTGCACTCTCCTCCTTCTTCACACATGAATCACCTTCACCAACAACTACCACAAAAAACTCCAATAGACACAACAACCCCATCTCTTCTCTGTACCGTGTATTTATAGCTTCTATGCACCTTGTGCATGCAATGTTCGCAATGCCTCTGCATGCTGACTCCGCGCTGTTATCCTCCACCTCTCGAGTGCTCTGTCTGATCATCATCATGACTCTTCATCTTCTCTAGTGGTTCGCCCCGCGTGTCCAACATCACTGTATGTTATAATGAGATTCCTCAGCCTCTCTGGTAGACTGAGACTCTTCGTCTTCTCTGTGACAGTCGAACTCACCTTCTCTGTTTCAGTTACAGGCCTCAATTCTCATCAGCTATCAATCACCTCCACGAACATCTTCATTCCTCTTAGAGACTCTTCACCTCCTCTGTCAGTCATCCCGAAGTGTCTTTGCATCCTCTGGTTGAAACCATCAATGGTTTCTAGCAGTTTCACTGTGTCATGCAACAGTATCCCTCAGATCTCCTTCAAGTTAATCTACACCATTGGATGAGCTTTATTAATCTTGTCTTTAAATCAGGTTTCGACATTTCGGCATTCCTGTTGCATTGTTTTCTTGCCTCTCCAAGTCGTGATCCCCGAAAATGAGCTTGGTTTCTCTATCTCTTTCCTCCATTTCTCGCTGATGTGTCCAAGGGTTGTGACCACAACCTTATGCATAAGGCACTTTCGTGATTTTGCATTTCGCGATATCGAGATTCCTGATGTCAATAATATTTTATATGTCCAACTCTTGATCCCTGATGCCTCTTCATTGACTGGAATCAACGGTCCAGATCAAAGCTTGATCTGACGGCTCAGATTACATCGTGATTTCGTATATCACGAAATCGGGATTCCTGTGGTGAATGTTCTTTGACAACTTCAACACTCGATCCTCGAAACTCCGACATGGAATGGAATCAACGGTCCATATTTGATATTGATTCAACGACTGCGATTTAAGTCGTGATTTTGCATATCGCGAAATCGGGATTCCTGTTGCATTGTTTCTTTGACATCTCCAACACGCGATCCTCGAAACTCCATCATGGTGTAAGTCTGCTGACGTCACATGTGTTAAATAACTGCCACATGTCACCCTGATTTGTGACTTACATGTGCTTGGCATGTTGAATCGGTCTGACACTTGTCATTACCTGGTTTTGCCACGTGTTCCTAGCTGACGTGGTCTGCTGATGTGAGTTAGGTCGACGGTCTAGATCACATCTTGATTTGATGGTTCAGATTCAGTCGGGATTTCACACATCGCGATTTTGGGATTCTTGATGTCAATATTCTTTGACATATCCAAATCTCGATCCCCAAAACTCCGACAGGGAGTCGGATCAACGGTCCAGATCACATCTTGATCTGATGGTTCAGATTCATTCAGGATTTCACACATCGCGATTTCGGGATTCTTGATGTCAATATTCTTTGAAATCTCCAACACTCGATCCCTGAAACTCCGACAGGGAGTCGGATCAATGGTCCACATAACCCCCTGAGATGGATGGTCCTCCTGCTTTCAGGATTTGTGAGCCCTCTACTCCTTGAACTTTTAAAGATCGTGCAGGTTTTCCTCGATCCAACGGTGGTCAAATCCTGCGCTCAGATCTAACGCCTGAGATCTATCCTCCAGATCTGTGTGTTCCTTTTGTCTTCATTCAGATCTGACGACCATCGGGAATTCAGGATGAGATCCAGTGATCACTGGCACTTCTCCTCTGGAGCATACTTTGTCCTTGTTTTGCCTTCACTGCATACTCTGATCTTGCCATCAATGACAAGCTTACTTTGCCTGATAATAACCTGCCAACAATCCTTTGCACTATCTCTTCTGAACTTATCGGGCTTGCTCTGCAACGTCTTCCTAAAATACTTCTGGTGCCCGTCTATTACATTCTTCCTGTACTCATTCCATCTTCATTACTATAATTTCCATCAATGACAAGCATGCGCTACCTGTTAAACATTTTCCAACAATCTCCCCCTTTGGCATTGATGGCAACGAAGGCACCCGAATTATTTTCTCCCCCTTTGACATCAATGTCAAAGAAGAGACATGCTCCCCCTAAGCTATTGCAGTAATTTTAGGAGGCATTAGATATTCAAACAATATAAATCTCCCACTAACAAGATGGACTCTTTTAGGTGTGAAACGAAATGACACCCATCTTCTATCTGAGATATTCAAACGGTGTGTTGGCTAGGGGCTTAGTAAAGATGTCTGCAATTTGTTCTGTAGTGGGAATGTAATGGACCTGAACAATCTGATTGGTGACCTGCTCTCTCAGAAAATGATATTTTATGGGAATATGTTTTGTCTTGGAGTGGAAGACAGGATTTTTAGACACACTGATGGCACTAGTGTTATCACAATGAATTGGGATCGGTGCAGTGTATTTACCTCTAAGTCTGCAAGTGTCTGAATCATCCATAATACATGTGTGCAACAGGTAGCAACAACAATCTACTCTTCCTCTGTGGTTGATAAAGAAATGGAACCTTTCTTTTTACTAAGCCAGGCTACTAAGGAGTTACCCAAGAAGAATGCTCCTCCACTGGTGATTTTTCTCTCATCAACACAATTTTCCCAATCTGCATCTGAATAAGCAGTCAACTAAAGACTTTGATTTCTAGGATACCACAGACCATAAGTCATTGTTTCTTTTAAGTACCTGAATATCCTTTTGACAGCTTGCAAATG
>JZKD02S2016234.1:34225-57858 GCA_000966675.3 Picea glauca
CAACTAGAAGGAAGCACCAACTCCCTGTGTTCAAGCACCCACTTGAACCTTTGAGGACACCAATCCTCCCTAGCTCCACCCAACCACCCTGAAATATAAATCTTTGCTACTGAAACTTATTACAATGATATGATGTTCAACAATGGATTACCAGATTCATCACTGTTCTGCTGCATTTCGTTGCTCTGTCTGCCTCATTGCCTTTCTGCACACATCACTTGCGTTGTCTATTCTTCCGCTTTTTATGCTCTGTGCACCATGTCCATTCACTGCACAATTCCTCTTTTGTGATATTCAACTGCTGCACTCTCCTCCTTCTTCACACATGAATCACCTTCACCAACAACTACCATAGCAAACTCCAATAGTGACAACAACCCCATCTCTTCTCTGTACCGTGTATTTATAGCTTCTGTGCACCTTGTGCATGCAATGTTCTCAATGTCTCTGCATGCTGACTCCACGTCGTTATCCTCCACCTCTCGAGTGCTTTGTTTGATCATCATTATGACTCTTCAGCTTCTCTGGTGGTTCGCCCCACGTGTCCAGCATCACTGTATGTTATACTGAGATTCCTCAACCTCTCTAGCAGATTGAGACTCTTTGTCTTCTCTGTGACAGTCGAACTCACCTTCTCTATTTCAGTTACAGGCCTCAATGCTCATCAGTTGTCAATCGCCTCCATGAACATCTTCATTCCTCTCAGAGACTCTTCACCTCCTCTGTCAGTCATCTCGAAGTGTCTTCACATCCTCTGGTAGAAACCATCAATGGTTTCTAGCAGTTTCACTGTGTCGTGCAACAGTAGCCCTCAAATCTCCTTCAGGTTAATCTATGCCGTTGGATGAGCTTTACTAATCTTGCCTTTAAATCAGGTTTCATCATTTCAGCATTCCTGTTGCATTGTGTTCTTGCCTCTCCAAGTCACGATCCTCGAAAACGAGCTTGGTTGCTCTATCTCTTTCCTCCATCTCTCGCTGATGTGTCCAAGGGCTGTGACCACAGCCTTATGCATAAGGCGCTTTCGCGATTTCGTATTTCGCGATATCGGGATTCCTGATGTCAATAATCTTTGACATGTCCAACTCTCGATCGTTGATGCCTCTTCATTGACTGGAATCAACAGTCCAGATCAAAGCTTGATCTGACGGCTCAGATTACATCGTGATTTCGCATATCGCGAAATCAGGATTCCTGTGGTGAATGTTCTTTGACAACTTCAACACTCGATCCTTGAAACTCCGACATGGACTGGAATCAACGGTCCAGATTTGATATTGATTCAATGGCTGCGATTTAAGTCGCGATTTTTCATATCATGAAATCGAGATTCTTGTTGCATTGTTTCTTTGACATCTCCAACACATGATCCTCGAAACTCCGTCATGGTGTAAGTCTGTTGACGTCACATGTGTTAAATAACTGCCACGTGTCACCCTGATTTGTGACTTACATGTGCTTGGCATGTTGAATCGTTCTGACACTTTTCATTACCTGGTTGTGCCACGTGTTCCTAGCTGACGTGGTCTACTGACGTGAGTTGGGTCGACGGTCTAGATCACATCTTGATCTGACGGTTCAGATTCAGTCGGGATTTCACACATCGCGATTTCAAGATTCTTGATGTCAATATTCTTTGATATCTCCAACTCTCAATCCCTGAAACTTTGACAGGGAGTCGGATCAATGGTCTAGATCACATATTGATCTTACGGTTCAGATTCAGTCGGGATTTCACACATCGTGATTTCGAGATTCTTGATGTCAATATTCTTTGACATCTCCAACTCTCGATCCCCAAAACTCCGACAGGGAGTCGGATCAACGGTCCACATAACCCCCTGAGATGGATGGTCCTCTTGCTTTCGAGATTTGTGAGCCCTCTACTCCTTGCACTTTTAAATATCGTGCATTTTTTCCTCGATCCAATGGTGGTCGGATCCTGTGCTCAGATTTAATGCCTGATATCTATCCTCCATATCTGCGCACTCCTTTTGTCTTCATTCAGATCTAATGACCATCGAGAATTCAAGATGAGATCTAGCGATCACTGGCGCTTCTCCTCCGGAGCATACTTTGTCCTTGTTTTTCCTTCGCTGCATACTCTGATCTTGCCATCAATGACAAGCTTACTTTGCTTGATAATAACCTACCAACAATCCTCTGCACTATCTCTTCTGAACTTATCAAGCTTTCTCTGCAGTGTCTTCCTAAAATACTTCTGGTGCCCGTCTGTTACATTCTTCCTGTACTCATGCCATCTTCATTTCTGTACTTGCCATCAATGAAAAGCATGCGCTAGCTGTTAAACATTTGCCAACAGGTAATTTCTAACTGCAACCCTATGCAACACATTGTTACATGCCAATTTCTAGGGGGCAAATACTCCAAATGGATTGTAATACTCCAAGAGTTTGACTTAGAATTTGAACATGCTAAGTCCAAGAAATCCTTGGTGTTTTCCGAGTTGATATGCAACCTTCCTTGCTCTGAGACAAAAAATGTAGCAGCAGATTCATTACCCGATGAATCCCTTTTCCTGATTAGTTCCAATGACCTTTAGTACGAAGATATCATCATATATCTCCAGACCCAGAATTTTTGGCCCAATTTGTCTAACACTGACCACCGTCGAATATGTTACCAAGCCCATCAATATATTATCCTTAGTGATACTCTTTATCGTCGTGGGATTGACTCCTTTTTTCGACACTGCCTCATGTCTGACGAAGCCGAGAAAGCCCTAAATTAATGCCATTTTGGAGCCTGTGGTGGTCACATGTCTGGGTATGATACTGCCCAGAAGATCTTACGAGCAGGGTATTTTTGGCCTTCTTTATTCAACGATTGTATAATTTTCATCCAAAAATGCCATGCTTGACAAACCTGCAACAATAAAATACGATCACACCCTGCTCCTCTACACCCTGTGGTCTCTGTTGGTCCTTTTGCAAATTGGTGTATCAATTTCATGACATGTCACCCTCACTTGGCTGAGGGGCATGGATACATTATTGTAGCTGTAGATTATTTTACAAAATGGGTCGAGGCAATGCCAACATTCGATAATACCGGAAGGACTATAGCATTATTTATATTCAATCACATCATTGCTCGGTTCACTGTTCCTCAAGCTATTGTTACTGACCACGGTAGCCACTTTATAAACTTCATGATGTCTGAACTCACTGAAAAGTTGGGTCTTTGCCATGAAAACTCAACACCCTATTACCCACAAGCCAACAACCAAGTTGAAGCAATAAACAAAATCCTCATTACTATACTTCGACGAATGATAGTGATTCACAAAATGAGTTGGCACATGATGTTGTTTTCAGCATTGTGGGCTTACCAGACATCCATTAAGTCTACTACTAGGTTTACACCATTCCAGTTAGTTTATGGTCTAGAAGCCATCTTGTCAATTGAATGTGAGATACCCTCCCTAAAAATAGTCGTTGAACTTCTCCCAAACACTTCTGCCGAAGAAGAACGTCTGTTGTATCTCATGCAATTAGACAAAACCTATCACGATGCCACCCTAGTTATAGAATCCCAGAAGAAACGTGTCAAAGCCCAATACAACAAACATGTTAAGCCACATGTTTTCTCCGAAGGTGATCTGGTTCTCCTTTACGAACAATATTGGGATATGCTAGGAGCCAGAAAATTTGAAGCTATGTGACGAGGTCCTTATATATTCAGACGAGTTTTTGAGAAAGGAGCTTACGAGTTGTTGGACTACAACAGTATGCCTTTGAGTAAACCCAAAAATGGGTTGTACTTAAAGAAGTACTACGCTTAATATCACCTATGCATGAGTGCTTGTATTTTATTGTATCATACTTTTTGTTACTTTAGTATGCTTTTTCATTATTTGGTATCTACCCTCTACTGCTTATCTTGCATTGTGCTTGGTTTCCAGATGTCAGAGTCTTCTCCACCCCACATTGGCTTCGCCGATGGCGCTAGCCATAGTACTCAGAACCTTGCTTCTGCTGCATGGGCAATTTACGCCCCTACAAACGAACTTATCAGTCTACGAGGTATGTGCCTTGGTCGTGCGACCAATAATATTGCAGAATATAGCATCGTCATCAAATTGTTGATTGATGCTATTTTACTTGATATCCTCCACCTGGTTATATGACTTGATTCATAGCTAATAGTACTACAATTAAGTAATGTCTATGTTATCCGAAGTCCTATTTTATTACGGGTATATTTAAGAATTCGCCTCTTGGAATGCTATTTTGATTATATCGAATATCAACACATTCCTAGATGTCTAAATACATTGAATGACACCTTAGCTAACTATGTGTTAGACAAACATTTGGGACATTTATAAACCAATCACACATCACATGTATAACACAACACAAAGTAAGCTAGTAGAAGCTATATATATGTATATAACGATCAAAATTTTTTACAAAAAGTTTCTGTCCAACGATCAAAATCTCAAAATACGAAGCTCATAGCTTCTACAAAATAGCATCACGGATGACACTCATGATAACACACAACTGCTCAGGCTACCCTACGGAGCAGTCGATTGAGAGACTCAGACATGCCCACAATATGGCGCTGGTAACGTCTCGGGATCTCCCCAATAGCAATATCTGGGACATCCGCGGTCAACCCCTCTAAGTTTTGTTCCACTGCCTCGTAGTCTTTGACATCCCATATCGCCACTGGAGCTGCTTCTCCTCACCTTTGAATGGGAGACATTCCTGGACGTCGATACGACCCCACATCTGTGTCATCAAAAAGAAATTTTTGGATTAGTTCTTGGATAAACATAAAAACATTTCATATGATAAAATTTGCAAAAACATTTAAAAACAACAAAATGTGTACTTCTTACCTAAGTCACCCCACTAAGCATCCTCAGGCAGGACCAAATCCAAATCCCCTCAGAAATCCAAACCGACATATGCGTAGTCATTGATCATCAACATCTGGGGCCTTAACCAGTTAAAAAATGAATCATTATACTTGATTATAGGCCCTGCTACGTGTCGAGCCATGAGGTTACACCACCTCAACATCCTCGGATCCTATGGGGCCAAAAAAACCCAATCAACCTGTAGTCACAACAGTGGGACCCTCTCGAGGAAGAATGACACCAAAAGTGACCTGTACCCAAACTGCTTCAATTCACCCTTTCTGCACTTCGTCAATTGTCGCTTCATACTGCGGAGAACTGTGTCCGACCAGTTAAAAACCTGAGGCTCTGTGCACTCTATGGTGTATTGGAAATAGCTCTGGAGAGCCATGTGCGGAGCTATTCTCCCAGCCATGCATGCAATAGTAAACAAGATGGTTCGTAGGGTCAGATATTGGACCCCCCAAATGGAAACCTTACCCTTGCTTCTCTCTGCCTCGGGAACACAATACTGGCGAACATACTCGCTTATAGGGAGTTTGTCGCCTCTACCTCCAATCAAAGTAGCATGGTATCCTTGCCATGAAAAACCCATCAGGAAATAGATATCCTTGATATCTAGTGTCAGCGTATGGACTCCCACATGAAATAACTGTTGATCCACGTCCCACATGTAGACCAGGTGTTCCAACAACCTGAGTTGGGATCTCATGCCCGGGATCCTGAAAAAATTCAAGAGCCCACAATCCCGAAGGGAAACGACTATACCAGGGTCATTCCCGACAATGGAATCATCCTCCTCATGTTCTCTTTCTCTCCATTCCAACATCGTGATGGTCAAACACCTGCAAAATATCCATGAGAAGGAAGTCAACAACTTGTTTTAAACTCTTGCATAATTTTTATTGAGCAAAACCTCACTTTAAAATCCACATTTCGGCCCCTGCAAGTGGACCTTTTGCACAGTGCGAGATTCTCATAGGTGCCCTGAAGCCCACCTGTGAGAATCTTAGATTCTTGTACGTCCCGCATGGCTCACCTGTGAGAATTCTTGGGCGCATGTTCTGACCCTAAAATGGACTCAAAACCCAAAACATTGCCAATAAAAACAAAAAATAAACCATGGAAAAGTTAGAGAATCAAGAGATTACCTCGTTGGCTGAAACCATTTGCCAAATGATCGCTTGTGCCTCCCACAATCGAGCAAAGAAATTTGGGGGAAAATGAGGTATGTTGGACAAGTTTTTTGCAAAGTAACAATGAAATGGTAAAAAGTCCTTTTCACCCATATTTATTCACTTTTTACTATTTTTTTTATTGATTTTTCATATTATTTTTATTGCTTTGTTTATAAGACCTAATACCCTAATAGCCTTGTGAGTGTGGTTTTTCGCAGATATAGCAACTTCGAAGTCTGAACAAGGGGGTATAGGTGTTTTGTCTTTTTGTCGCATGTACGACTACTTTTTTAGGGTTTTTTAGACAAAACCTCGAGCTCAGTCTCCATTTGTTCTCGCGCTCGAAAATATATGAGAACGTAACCAAGTATACTTTTTATTTTCTTTTTGTACTCGTCATGGTAACACGAAAACGACAAACGTAAAAGAGTATCCTTTAAGCTCTTTTCACGCTCCATAAAAACGAAAATATTTCCGAGCGATCTTGTTCTTTTCACGCTCGTTAAAGTATTTGAAGAAAATGTTCGACGGGCGATAATTTATCACTTTTTCAGTCTCGTCGAACTCTTTTACGAAAAAGGAACTGGGAGAGTTCTCTTTAAGTGTTTTTCAGACTCTCAAAACATGAAAAACCCACGATTTTTCTATCCTTGGACTTGTTAAACAAACATCGAAAGACCCATAATGGGACCGAACCACTCCTTCCTAGGGTTCGTTAAATATACTCCGAGGAACTCATCCGAAGGATGAGCCTACATCAACAATCATATGTTATCCTCCTCAATCTTGTGTAAAAATAAAGAGGTACTCGCCAAAAATGTTGGGGGAAATTTTGGGAAAGGGATATGTTTTCGTATTCATATTAATGGCAGTAAGTGTCTCTCTTGAACATGACACCCCCTATTCGTCATTTGAATTTGGGTTGGGAAATCCATTTGTCTCTCGTTCGACTTGCTACAAGGTCATATCTTGGGTCGTATTTGAGTTAGTGTTGCCAAGTCCTTGGTCGTGTCGTTCATATGTTCAAAAGAAGTTCAAACGAACCCTCTATTGAGTCGGCCATCTGTAGTTGTCCATTCTTACTATGTTGACCTTCCCTGTGTCTGTTTCAACCCTTATTCATACTTTGTTTCTCTCTCAAAATATGTTGCTTATTTTGTGTCATTGATGGGGGATACATCAAGCCCCTCCTGTGATGAGTCTTTTTCCATCGACTCCAACTCATTATCCAGGAATCAGACTTAGAAATCATTTAGTACCTTGGAACCTGCATGCCTTAATGGCAGGTCTCTTCTCTTTTGACAGGGGTTTCACATCATTGATCCCTGATTGATATATTCTGCCGCATGCTCGACATCAACTCATTCATTCTCATTCGTTCGGATTGTACTTCGATACCTTGGGAGTCATTGACATCAATGGTGATTTCCCTCGCACTTGTTAACGATTTTCATCAATGACTGGTAATCAAGTGGTTTCTACCATGTTCGACTTCAACACATGTAATCGCATGGCTAGATTCGTACTTTCAGGTGATGGGATTGAAGACCTTGGGTCTCATCTTTTTGATCCAGAATACGATGGAGTATGTATGATTTGTATCGACACATAGATCCACTTTGTATGTTACGTGGCTATGTCTTAATTCAAGTCTTCTCACATAGATTCACAGTGTATTCCTGGTGGCTATGTAGCATTTTGACGACATGGATCCACAATATGTGATTGGTGGACATGACCTACGTTTATGATTCCATTCATTTGTGGTCTGAGCATGAGAATGCCTACCTCAGAACTAGTATTATATTCTGCAGATGCTTGGTTGTTTACAGGTTTCCGATTAGGTGCACTCCTTGTTTCTGACACACACATGCATTTTACAAAGTATTTTGTCTGTCACAAGTTCTAGCCTCATACTTTGGGGGGAATTCTGTTACACATTATGTTGGTCACTCTAGTGATGTCTCTACAAGTAATGTATTCAGGCTCCCATAAGGACTTTTTGCCTGAGAAAAGTGATTGTTGTCTTCTTCCAAAAAACACATTTTTAAGATGAGTTCGTAGGCTGCCTATGTTATAGGGTGAGAAATCCTTCATTCTCGCAGAAAACCCACACTTAGGGTGCAAACTGTTCACAATATTCTCTATATGTTGGGTGTGAACCTGTTTCAAAGCTTGGAAAAGATAAGAGGTCACGAAGGTTCTAGAAGGGAATCTTCTAGAAAATGAGTTGGCATCTGCATGGTTGGCATCCTACTAACTTCTCAGATTTAGTGGGATCATCCTCATCCATTTAACCATCTCTTATTCTCCTATATATTGAATATTTCTCATGGAAAAGGTTAAACAAGATTGAATGAAGAATTGGTGAAAGAATTGTGTGGAGAAATTTGCTTGGATAGAAGCTTGAAGACTCTATTTGGTCTAACAAGTTGTATTGGATCTTTTTCATGCAAATGTAGAGAAAGTGTGTGTGTTGGAACCAAGGTTCACTGAAAGGAATCTTGCGACATCAAGGCAATCTGGTTGTATCTCCTACTTTCATTTAATATAATACAACAACATGTCCCTTTCCCATAAAATGACTCTATTTTATTGCATAACTCCTTGATCATATGCATAGGTTGACATTGAATGTACTTTGCTATCTTCACTTTGGTTGGTTTGTGTTGTCTTCGACTTGATTTCACAATAGCAATGGAGCGAAGTAGGAACAACAGAGACCTAAAGAAGCGATATAAAGGTATGTCACTCATTCCTTCTTAATAGTAGATTCAATCACTGCAACTTAGAGAAAGAGTCCTGTCCTGTCCTGTTTTGTTCTAGATCCAGGTGGATCTAGGGATATCTGTTAGTGTCCGCACCTACCAATTTATCCGATAACACCTGGGCAGTACATCAGAAGAAACTACTTCAAAATCACCTCAAGGAGGAGGTAACGACAAAGTAGATAAAGAAGAGACCAATGGAAAATAAGATCAACAGAAGCAAAGTGAAGTAACACCACCTAGGGATCTTGTTGATGAGGCTGATCCCTCCAAGAAAAGGAAGTTTCCCCCCACGAACCTTACTTCCTAAAAGAAGTCCAAAGATACTAAAACTAAGTTTTAGACTGTACTCACGCTCGATGAATTCGTCTTCATCATCGCAACCATATCATACGCCTCGCAGGACATTTTGCAGAACAACGAATCCAAACACAAAGCCATGTATGATAGAATTGCGAGATAGATGAGAGGAGTTCAAAAAGCCCTTCACTCCAATCGCGCAGTGTCCACTGCGCCCCCACCATCATAATAAACAGAGTTGGGATATGAGCCTACCCAACTCCGCAGAATTGTCGATGTGACTGAAGCTCACCTTTGTCATGCCCAATAAGAAAAGGAATAGGCCACGGTGGCCCTGAAGCAAGAACAAGCAGCAGTGATAGAGCAACACAGGATTGCGCAGCGGGAGAAGGCTTCCCTCTAGACAAAATTCAAATAGGAGAAAGCACGGAACTAGAAAAAGAAAGAACAGTTGCTCTTGGAGTAGATTGGAGTAAAGGAAGCAGTCAACATAGCACTTTGCTATGTGAAAGTGTTAGAGAAAAAAACGGAAGAACTACTGGAGCATCAAGTAGAGTAGCTTGCTGAAAGCATCCAATAGCTTTGTTGGTTCTTTAAACTACCTGAAAACTCTGCAATACTGACCCGGGGTTCATATATTTCATGGTACCAATAAATCCTAAAACTATTGTCCCTTCTGGTGAACCAAAAGGAAACACAACACACAAAATGTACTGCGCAGTCTCACCCGAGATAGATTTTATGGGTGATTGTAAGACTCGGGTGTTTACAACCTAGGATTGAGTAGGAGATAGAGGGTTTGCATTCTGAGCCACTACTTATTAACTGTATTACAAATTACTGTTATCTGACCTTCAGAATTAAACAATGCAACATAAATGACATCTAGTATTTAACTAAACAATATAATAACTCATTCATTCATCACATATAGTATTTAACTAACAATAATAAATAGAGATACACATGCATTCATCACATCACACAGGTATTACCGTGGTTCACCCCCTCCCAGGGCTACGTCCACAAAGATTTGGCTCTTTGCTCTCTTATTATGATAGTTCAACAATTCTCGCGCCTCGCGCTTATAATTATTCTCAGATCGGAAAGATCTTTGTGAGGTGAACTAGATCGCACTAGGCTCCTCAACCTATGATCTGATCCTCAAGATCTACCTCCCGCTTAGCTCTCTTGTTACAAGTACTCTCTTATTGAAGTATTACCTCAAATGGAAGCTCAACCTTCGCAAAATCTCTGAACTTTTGAATCTTTGAACTCTCGAACTCTTGAACTCTTTAACCCTTGAACCAACCTCTCTTTGATGCCTGCTTGCCTATATTTATATCTATTAGGCTCTTCAGCCGTTTCCACAAAATATCTTACCCAAACCCCTAAATATTCGGTCGTTAGGTCTTCCTTCTCCGCATGCATTCGCTGCTTCCTTCCAGCCGTCGCCTCCTTCTTTCATGAGCGCGTGTTGTGCTTCTTGCTAGTTGTCACTTTCCTCCTGAATGCTTTCCTTCCGATGATTTCTCTTCCAACTATCATTCTTCTTCATGCACACTTTCTTTCCCATTTCGGCCTACTGCCAACAGGCCCCCAACACTGACATGTGACTCATCCTGAGTCACCTAATCTTTCTGAGCTGCATCGATCTCTTCAGTGATCATCTGGAACTTTTACCTTAGCTCTGTTGCTATTGTCAGTGCCTACGCAGTATTCTCCTTAATGGTTTCGATAACCTAAACGACCACTTTGTCGCTCAGTAGTCTTGCACATTTTTCTTGGTTCTGGGCCATCTGTGCTCTATCTGCTTCTTCCTATGCGAGTACTTCTGCCACCCATTCCTGTAAGGGTTCAATTTGAGCCTGCCACTCCTGTTTTTGTGTCTGTGCAGTGATGAGTTCTGCATGCATCTTCTTCAACTCTTGCATCCCCTTTACACATTCTTGGATTGGTATGATATTTTTCATCTGTTTGAGTTCTTGGATCGTTGCATTGATCCTTTCCTCTTCTTGGTCCCAGTGTTGAACCTGTGGATCCTCCTCCAGTCTTGTCCAAAGTTATGTTGCTTTGTCGAGCAAGTCAGTTGTTGCGCTAACCTATTTCTCCATATCCTATATTTGCATTGTTGTTGCCTGCCTCCGTTGCTCCTTTACTGCTGGTGGATTCGTTGGTGTTAGCTGTTCTCAGATATCCCTTATCTCCTTCTAGTATTGCGCAGTTTCCTGCGCAACCTGGTCGATATTGTCTGTGGTTGGGAGGTTGTTTCCCTCTGTGGTGTTTGGAATTTTCCCAAAAATTTCTTCCACTTTGCGTTCCAACTCGTTCCTGTGTTCCATCCCCTTATGAGTTTCTGATTTGGCCTGCCCATACTCTTTCTCTATCACCTCCCACTGCTTTCTTGTTTTTTGTAGTTCAACTAAGTTCTTATGTGCCCGAGACTGCATCTCATGGTCGATGCTAACTTGTAATTTATACAGTGTTCTTGACGGCATCTGTGTCAAGACCAATTGAATGTGGTCCAAATCCTTCAGTGGTGTCTATCCCACTATTTCATCCATTCACAACATGTTCGATTTTATGTGGACCGTCGTGGATATGTGTGGCATTGGAAGAGACGGGTCTCATTCTTCGATCTCCACTCTTTCATTGGTTTGTGTTGTCGACTTCTCTATGCCCCTGCTGCTACTTGTGCTCTAGGATTCTCCAAGTGTCTTGAGGAGCTGCCTTATTTCTGCCATCTCTTTCTGTAGATTATCCCTGTGATGTGTTGCGTGGTCGAAGTCTTCTACCAGACAATCCTCGAACATTCTGGTGATCATTTCTCCATCGTCCTCCGTGATCGTCAGTTCTGGTAACACTCATTGTGCCTTTAATTTCTTGCGTGCACCTACGACCTATTCAGCCAGACTCTTATTTCCCCTGGGCTCCTGTGCGGTGGGGTTTGGGGCGGTCTCCGATGTTTCCTTGGTTTGCTTTGGCTGTTTTTTGGTCTCTTTCTTCCCATTCTGGGTTTCTGTCTACTCCGACCCCTCGCTTGCTGGAGGTGGTCTGTTTTGGCCCATCCTTGGTTTCTTGGGCACTGGTTTTTGCGGAGGTTGTGTTTCTATATGTGTTGCCTCTCCTTCTGCGGGTCCTTCCGGTACTTCCTGAGGAATGGATGGGATCTTTCATTCAGCAGGCCTTTCGCTGATGACCATGTCTATATCCCATTCTATGATATAGTAGTGCATCGGTAGCCACTGATTATCAGGATCCTAACTTGGTTGTATCCACATGGCTTGCCTTATTGCCCATAAGTTAGCGATGTTCCCATATCGCATGACAACTTCTGGTGTCATTCTCCATGACCGATTAATGTCTTCCTGCATATCTCGTAAGTATGCTTTGAAGATGATTCCATTTTCCCTCTTTTGTCTGGTCTGTGGCCCTGATCTCAGTATTTGATATCTCACTCCATCGAGCTATGGTCTTGTATAAAAAAATACATATTCGGGTTCCCACCATCCCATGAAAGCTATAAAGGTTATCAGCCATGAGTAATGAAATTCAGTGCCAAGTTCTTGCGCGTCCCTACAACCATTTGGAATAATTTTAATAGATAAGGCACCCATCTCACAGAGGTGCCTTTTGCGCATGATAGAGCTGCAACTACGATGACTCCTGCTGGTACTTCATCTTTGTGACATTTCCTTAGCAACTTATAGGATAAGATCTTTGTGCCCAATTGTGTTGCTGGGTTGTTGATCCATTTGATTATAATGCCTCTTGTTCCCCTCATTGTGTCGTATTTCTTCTTCATTTCCTTTGCTAGTGCTTTTTCCTTGGATTTATCATCCAAAATCAGTGCAAGATCCATACCTCGGCTGGGTAGTCATGTTATATGGGTGATAAGGTCCACTATTACGGGGACGGGTCTGTCCATACATATATCCCCTCCATGCATAACTGCTAATAGTTGCTTGATTCATGAAGTCGCGTATTGGCCTCTACCAAAGTGTGGGAGTTGTAACAGTCCTAAAATGCCAGTTCGGCCAGTCCAACTGCCCACTGATGCGGCTAACTAATTGTTTCTCCACGTCGGTCGACCACTATGTTCTGCATGAACACTCTGGGTGCAAGTTCTGGGTGCTTAGTGTCATGTGAGCTTCCCAACGTGATCCAGTAGCTTCATTTCTACCTGTACTCCCTCCGGTATGCGTGGTAGCACAATTTTTTCTGCCAGTTTCTTACGAGGTGAGCTCGGTATTAGAATTTTGTCGTCTTGTTGTGGTGCTTGGTACAAAGTTCCAGCAATCCCCTTTTGCTGTCCTATAAGTCATTATGGCCAAGCCGAGGTAGTTCCCATGGTCTCTTTTGTCTGTTGATCAAAGCTGGGTACCCACGGCTCGTCGGATTTCCCTTCTGATCCTCGATTATATGTCATGTCGTTACCTTTCGTGGCTGGTTTGGGGATTTCTGGTAGCACTTCCTATTGAGGTTCCACTTCTTCATTCAGAGGTTCTCGTGGTTCTGGTCGTGTATCCTCTTTTGGTTCCTATGGTTATGGCCGCTGAATCTCTTCTAGTATCGGTGTAGGGCTCACTGGTGGTATCTTTGGGGATGAGATATCATCGATATCGATGATCTCCAGTTGTTGCTGCTTGTTTTCTTCTAGCAGTCCTCATGACCTAGTTTGAACTTTGGTCGGCCTGGCGGTCGAACCTAGTTCAACGGACTTTGGTTGTGCCAGAGTGGTGAGTGTTGGGCGTCTGTTGTATGTAGAGGCTTGTGATCTTGATCAAACTCTGTTTTTTCAAGCTGCTGTGGATCTCTCTATGTTCTTCTTTTGCGAATAGACAAGTTTCTTTTGTACTCGCATGTTGTAGGGGCTTTTCCTAAATCTTATCGAAGACACTTCCTCCATGATGCGATTGATGAACCATATCTGTGGATTCAATGCATGTGCGACAGTTTCATACTTTCCATTACGCTTCTATGGCCATTTCCAGTTGGCGTGTTTAATGTGACATTCCATCAGTCCTTGTCGTGCCTTGATTTTGCTTTCTATTGTCTTGTCGTCTTGCTTTTGCCGACTTTCAGTTTCCCGCTCATTTGTCTTAGGCGTGTGACTGTTACTCTTGCCATTACTGCATTTGAGTTTCAAGTGTCCTGTGGCTTTTTTTCAGCTTTTTGGTTTTTTTTTTTTTTACTGCACGGTGGGTGGTCAACTGTCCTTATACATCTTCAGTTGGCTCCCATTGATCATTCCTCGAAGGTCTATGCCTGCTAGATATATTAACTATACAACTCCACTGTCTGTTACAGATTTGACCTCGTATGGTCCTAACCAATGCATTCTGAGATTTTTTGGGTGCTGAAACGATTTTCTATCGTAGAGCAATACTAAATCTCCTTCCATGAAAGTCTTCTTCTTAATGTGTCGATCATTCCATGTTTTGTCTCTGGCTTTCTGCACTTGTTGATGGAATCCCGCCAAGATTCAATCTTCCTCCATTGCTAACAGTTGATGTAACCTTTCTTGTATCGCGTTACATTCTGTAATTTGTGTGATAGTGGCTACACGTAAGCTGGGAATTAAAAATTCCAATGGTACTACTGCTTCTTGGCCGTAGACGAGTTTGAATGGTGTGTGGCCTGTCAACTTCTTGCATGTCATCCTATATGCCCATAATACTGCTGGTACTTTAAGGTCCCAATCATCTATGTTGATGTTACAGATCTTTGTTAATGTGTTCTCTAGAACTTTGTTGAAGGCTTCTATTGTGCCATTCGCCTGTGGGTGATACGGTGTGATTTTCTAGTGGTGAACTTCAAATTATTCAAGCATCGCGCAGATGGTACTATTTATGAAATGTGTGCCTTGATCACTCATCAAAACTCTTGGGCACCCAAACCTAGTAATTACTTGTTCGAATAAAAAGTGTGCAATGATCTCTGCGCTAGAGTCCTTTACTGGCGCGGCTTCCGCCCATATTGTTAGGTATTCCGTCATGGTGATGATGTATCTTGCCCCTGTTCTTCTGGTTGGTGTGTTAAGAGGTCCCAAAAAGTCTATTTCCAATTTATCAAATGTTTGTAGTGTCACCTGTGGTCATAACGACATCTCATCCCTTATGTTGGGTTTGCCTACCCTTTGACAGACATCGCATGCCTGACAATATTCTTTCGAATTCCTATGGATCGTTGGCCACCATAGTCCTGCGTGATGTACCTTATGTGCGGTAGATTTTCCTGCATAATTTCCTCTTGCCAATCCCTCATGGGCTTCTGATAGAATCCTTGGTCGTTCGTACTCAAGCACGTACCTTCATAAAAAACAAATTGCACCCATTTTATATCGATATCCTGAGATCAGTTAATAGTCAGTTGCGTGAACTACTAGGTTCTTCTTCTGTACAGTGGTATACTCTTGTGGTGCGGTACCTGTGCTCAAATACTGGATGATCTCTGCGAAGTAGTCATCAACAATTTGTACCAAGAATAGTTGTACATCCAGAAAGTTGTCTTCTAAGCTTGTGGGTTCTTCTCCATTGGTGACCCATGATAGGTGGTCAAGGCCTTCATTTAGTTTCCCTGGTTTGAAAATTACTTCGAAGTCAAATTCTTGGAATAACAGTAACCATCGTCATATTCTCCCACCCAACAATGGCTTGTTGACTAGGTACTTTAGGGCTGAGTGATTTGTAAACACCTTAAAATGTTTTCCCAGTAAGTAGTGTCTAAACTTATGAAGTGCGTAAACCATAGCTAGGCCTTCTCTTTCCATTATGTTATAATTTTGTTCTTACTTGGATAGTTTTATGCTTGTAAATGCTATCGGGTGATCCAATTCTCCTGCTCCTGGCTGTGCTAAGATAGCTCCCAGTGCTATCACTGATGCAACTACATGCACGTGGAATGCCTTTCCCCAGTCCGGAGATACTAATATTGGTGCAGTGACCATCTTTTCCTTCAGGGTATCCAGACCGTGTTGACACTCGTCGTTCCATTGGTACTTTGTATCCTTCCTTAGCATTTTTTCCATTGGTGTTGTGATCTGCGCATATCCTTTGATAAATTTCTAATAGTATCCTATGTGTCCTAACGTCACTTGTAGCTGACGGACTGTTTTCGGCGCTGGTAGATTAACGATGACGACGACCTTTGTCGGATCGACTAATAGCCATTGTTTGCATACTATATGGCCCAATAGTATCCCAAATGGTGGTCCAAATATGCATTTATTTATGTTCAGTGATATCTGACACTGTCTGCATCACTCTAGTGTCAAGCGTAAGACTTCTACATGGTCTTTCAACAGACTATAGACTGTCCAGCTGTCCAGATATACTTCGAGAAACTTGTGGATGAATTCATTAAATTCTGCGATAACCACTCTGGAGAAGCTTGTTGGTGTATTCTTTAGTCCAAAGGGCATGACTATATATTGGTAAGATCCCCATTCCATCGCGAATGTGGTCTTGTATCTATCCTCCTATGCTATCTTAATCTGATGGTAACTTGAGAATCCATCGGTGAATGAGTACACTTCGTGTCCCCCCACATTCTCTAGCACTTCATCTGTGAACGGTGTAGGGAATGGGTCGTGTAGGCATGCATCATTCAAATTCCTCAAGTCGACGCATATCCTAATCCCTCTTCCTTTCTTCTTGTCCTATATGACCATTGAGCTTATACACTCTGATTCCTCTACTAGTTCGATTATGCCGGCTTCGAGCATTCAATCAATCTCCTCTTTAACTTTCTGTTTATATATAGGGTTCAGTCTATATGGTTGTTGTCTGATCGGTCTTGCTTCAGGTCTGAGAGGTATTTTCATTTCTCCCAGTTCGCCTACTATACCTTTCATATCTGTAAATATTGTAGGAAATAAGTCTCTATATTCGCGCAACAGTTCTGTAATACTTTCTACTATTGGGTCATCCCAATAGTCTCCAATGCTGGCCATTTTGGGATGTTCCGTTGTACCAATGTTAACTTTGTTTACATTGATTGGTGCGGAAATAACCTCAGATTCTATTTGTGGTCCCTTAAGGTCTATGCCACCTTCTACTTATGCAATTTGAATGTTGCATGGGTTCTCTTCGTTCGGTATGTCCTCCTGTACCTAGTAACATGACAATAGTTCCTTGACTGTCTGTTAATTTCATTGTTTCTCTTTGGTAATAAGTTCTACTTCTGGCTTCTCAATGAATATGACTCCTCTGATTCGTTTTAGAGTTGCGTCTATGTTGGGGTTCTAATGCTAGAATGAGAAAGTGGTGGTGAAGATTTGTTGCAATGTTGCCCATGTTGTAGTTCCTTTGCATAGTTCCTAATCTGTATACCAGTTCATTGGTATGCCTTCTAATGTATGAATAAAGTGGTGAGGCCATTCCTCAGGTGGTGTCAATTTCCATAGTGTTTTGCACTCCCTCACGTGTTTCGGTGGTGTTCCAAATCCTTCATATTTCTGCGATTTATTTTTTATTTTATTTTTTTTCTGTGGTGCGTCAAACCTTATTCGCAGTAGCCTTTTACATTGGTACTAGTTTGTGATGGTCTCCTTGTGTGCACCCCACCATTTGGAGGGTGTGGCCTTGAGTGCTAAGTCCAGTGCTAGTATTCTCTGGCTCTCTAATACTTCATCTTCATATTGTGTCAAGAATGTTTCCAAATCATTAAGTCCATGGAAACTGGGTGGTTCTTCGATTTCTATGCCTATCCATTGTCCTGCACGGTTTATTCTTGCACATATTCTCGTGGACACTTCATGTAGTCTCTGCTGCCAATTTTCTAACCTAGTGTCTAAATCCGTCACGCATGAAATAATACTACGCCAACTGAGTACACCGTCTACAGTTGGGTTTACATAATCCTCCTCGCGCACAATTGTCCTGTATAACTGGTTGAGTTCCTCTAAGTCTATTCAAATGGGTTCTACGAACCGTTCCCCTTCTGATGGATCTAGTGGTGCTATAACCCTGTAATCTCCGGATTGAAATGTCAGTTTTCTTGTCTTCAAATTAATTATTGTCTAGTTGTCAAAAGACCAGTCCAGAACGAGTAGTGTTGGGTATGGTGTTGTGCCATCTACTATTTCGATGACTTCAAAATTTGATTTGTTGTGCACACCATCAAGATCTACCGTTATGCCCTTCAGCCTCCTGATTGGTAGGACTCTATGCTGGTTTGCTAATTTTAATTGGACATTCGAATATCCCAAGGTTGGTTCTCCCATGCATTGCCAGGTTTTCGTAGGTAGTACATTTACTTCAGATCCTAGGTCCAGTATGATATTTCCCATATGAAAATCCCCAATGTCGGCATTCAATCTGAATTCCCTACTTGTTCTTCTCCTTGTGTGTAGGCGATTGCCAATTTTTGGTTCTAGCTTTTGTTTTGTCTTGTTGCTACATTTCTCTAATATATTTTGCAATATTTTCATAGATGAAGGATCACTTAATATTTTGATGCATGACTGCAAAAAGTATTGGATAGTACTTGTCCCTTAAGTGACAGCCCTTGGGTATGATCCAATGATGGCAACATTTCTTATTCTGGGGCTTCATGGGTTGGTTGCATAGTAGAAGTCGACATTGTGTCTTTCTTCTGAAATTCCTGTCTAGCTTCCTTAAAAGTCTCCTTTTCTTTGGGCGCATCAAAGTGCTTCCTTGGTTCAGTATTCTTTCTTACCCATTGGTTCTGTGCAGGTTCTTGTCGGACTCTATCATTTCCTGTATTTGTTCCTCCTTGAGTGACTATGTTGATATTTCGTCCATCCTCCCTTGCTTCGGTTGAAATCCATTGAACATTCTGATTGTTCTGGTTCCTTTTTTCCTGGATCTTTACTAATAGTGTCGGGCATTCCTCTGTCTTGTGATCCAATGCATGACAATACATACAAGTTGTTGTCGGCAGTGGGCATTCCCTTGCATAATGTCCCGGTTGCTGACAATTGTGACACGTGACTGGTACTCGACCACATCCGAAGCCTCCTTTGGCTCGTCCTCCTTCTTGATATCCTTTTCTATCCCCTCTCAGTACGTTATATGGTGGTGCCTGGTTGTACTGCGTGGTATTATATTGGGGTTGCGCCAGGTTGTACTATGGTTGTGTATTATTGTATGGTTGTTGTGCAGTGTTGTACTGTTGTTGTGCAGTATTGTATGGAGTTGGGGCTTGACTGAATTGTGGTGCTGCTTTCCCAGTCATCATTTCAACCTGTACCCTGTAGGCATCCGATGTTCTCTCCCACATCAACTCCATAGTTCTGCAATCTTTGTCATCGTGGCCTACGGACTTACAAAAAGTGAAATAAGAATTCTTGGGAACTATCTCATACTTCTGCATCATCGTGCAATGATAAGGGTCGTGACCTGGTTTCTTGCATATTTCGCACCATAGTCCTCCCTGTGGGAGTGGGTTTGGCATGCCCGTTTCCATATACTACGTGAATGTTGGACATTCGTTCTTGTGGTGTCCTTTTGTCCTGCATGTGGTGCACCAAACAACTTCATGTTTGTCCTTATTCTTGTTCTAATTTAACTGAAATGTGAGGTTCTTCAAATCCTCCAATTCTTCAATGGTCGGGTCCATCTGTTGGTACTAGTTCTCTTCCAGCTGTAAGGCTGCTTGTAGCACCTCAACCTGTGTCTGGAACTTCTATTGTCGTAAGGGGTATTTTAAATGTGGGAGTAGTGAGTTGACAAACATATGCCAGTGTTGCATCTCGGTCATAAAGGATTTTAACTTTCCCTTCAATCACTTAAATATTTGGTCAATCTCCCATACAGACTCTCCTAGCTTCTGTCGAATCTCAGTCATTTCATTCATGTACTAGTCCTCTGAGCTCGGCTTATGGAACTCATTAATTAGTAGCTTTTTGATGTCTGCTAGTGTCCTCGTCATCCCAGGAGCACTGTTTGTGTCTAGACTCATGTACCAATCTAGGGCATGGTCTAATATCTTCATCCGTGATCTGTTTTTCCTCCCAGATCTTAGCAAAAATGAACAAATGATTCTCCGGGTCTTCTGCTGCTTCTCCTCAGAATTCTGGTAATCTGATCGTGGGGTTGTGTCCTGCCATTCTAAATAATGAATTTATACCTCCGCCAAGTGGTGTAGATACTTGACTCGTACTTCCTAAACTGGCTCCTCCAGTTGTTGCTCCGGTAGTAGATGTGCTTATGGCTATCAAACTTCCTACAAAATTCGACTGTCTAAATGGTGATGTTCTCTTTGGGGTATGATTCTCACATGGGTTTATGGGTTCCAAACTAACATTAATACGAAAAGGATGGCTATATTCTCCTCCTGTTCTTGGGCCTCTTATTTTCCTCTCATAGGTTGCGCAAAAGATTTCCTCAATCTGCTCCACAGCCCGGAGATCCTATACCTCTTCTTCGTTGCTTGCCAATCCCTCCCTCGCAGCTATGGCTCTTTTCTTGGTATTCACATTATATTGGTAGGGTACTCTTCTACACGTCGTTCTAGGTGATGCCAAGATCCACTTAATTTGGTCGTCATCCAGCAAGATCGGGTTCAAGAATTCCTTCTCCTTCTTGCCTTTATCCTCTCCTTCAGCCATTTATCCTTCCCTTTGTCAGTGCTTCCCCCCTTCCCCCATGCACGCAAGGAAGTTTAGCTGTCTGTTTCCATCGTCATTACACCTTTGTTATACATAATTATTTTAATCGAAGTATACAGTGATCGGATGTACCTTCCATGAGGTCCATGTAGAAATTCCTGCTCTGCCGCACTGTATGACTTCACTGTGTCAACTGCAAATTCTATGATGAAGCCTGCCACAATACTGTCAAGCTAAAAGTCAACTGCGTGGGTGAATTTGTTGTTCACCTGTTGTAACTAGTCAATCTGTACTGGGGTCCAGTCTAGCTATCGGATCCGGTTCGTTGCGTGGTTATCTTTCAACCTGAGTATCCACTCCTGCAATAGGTGAGAAAAATCACAGAAAAAGACTTCGTGTAAATCTGTAAACATGTATCTATCCATATATTTGCGAGGTGTCATGATAGGGTTTCTATTATCTTTCTGGTCAAACTCTATATCTTTATTTCTCAACCAGCCTTCGATCTCTACTTTCGTGGGGTTCCATGGCCTCAACATTCCCTTCTAGTGACTCAACCGTCTTCTAGTTTCGCTCATTTTTCTCCACACGTGTTCTTTCCCATCTACTCAGTCCTTTCTTGATCCTCTTACAATGACAACATAACCATTTGTTGGTTATTTAACCTATCGAAAAACTGTGCGCTACTAACCTAGGGTTCGTATCTTTCAGGGTACCAACAAAGCCTAAAACTATCGGCCCTTCTGGTGAACCAGAAGGAAACACAACACACAAAATATACTGCACAGTCTCACTCGAGATAGATTTTATGGGTGGCTGTAAGACTCAGGTGTTTACAGCCTAGGATTGAGTAGGAGATAGAGGGTTTTCATTCTGAGCCACTACTTATTAATTGTATTACAAATTACTGTTATCTGACCTTCGAAATTAAACAGTGCAATAGAAATGAAATAAATAGTATAATAACTCATTCATTCATCGCATCTAGTATTTAACTAACAACAATAAACAGATATACACATACATTCATCACATCACACAGGTATTACCATGGTTAACCCCCTCCCGAGGCTACATCCACAAAGATTTGTCTCTTGGCTCTCTTACTATGATAGTTCTGCAATTCTCACGCCTCACACTTACAATTCTTCTCAGATTGACAAGATCTCTGTGAGGCGAACTAGATCGCACTAGGATCCTCAACCTATGATCTGATCCTCAAGATATACCACCTGCTTAGCTCTCTCATTACAAGTACTCTCTTATCGAAGTATTACCTGAAATGGAAGCTCAACCTTCGCAAAATATCCGAACTTCTGAATCTCTGAACTCTCGAACTCTCAAACTCCTTAACCCTTGAACCAACCTCTCTTTGATACCTACTTGCCTATATTTATATATATCGGTCTCTTCAGCTATTTCCACAAAAACTCTTACCAAACACCCAAACTCTTCTATCGTTAGGTTTTTTTTCTTCGCATGCGTTCGTTGCTTCCTTCCAGCTGTCCCCTCCTTCTTGCATGCGCGCGTGCTATGCTTCTTGCTAGTTGTCACTTTCCTCTTGCACACTTTCCTTCCCATGATTTCTCTTCCAGTTGTCATTCTTCTTTGTGCACACTTTCTTTCCCATTTCGTCTTGTTGCCAACAAGCTTCAATAGAGAATAATAGATCTAGAGATACAGTTAGTGCCAAGCACTCCGAAGGATGTGCAGGATCAAAGAGAAGAAACTGCTCAGATTGCAGTTCAGAGAATCAAGACCTTCGCCATGGAATGTAAACAAATCAGTAATCGCAGTGCACAAACTTATGAACGACTTACTGAGGATCCTAAACTAAAGACATTGGAATCCCAACTCTAGGAGGCCAAGCAAAAAGAAGCAAAAATACAGGCACAGTTGAATCTCTTGTCTACAGTTGAAAGAATGAAAAGATCTCAGGAACAACACACTGCTCAACAACAGGTCCACGCCGTACAGAGAAAATTCATGGAAGTGACTCAGAGGCTCCAGTCAGTTCAGGATGAGGCTTGCCAGCTGTTTGAGGAGATTGAAGGATGAGGAGCAGAGTTGGAATAAGTAGTCACTGCAGTCGAACAACGTTTAGAGGGACCTATCAATGAAGTAGTTATCCAAGAGTTTGTCGAGCAGGAGGCCTTGGCGCAACAATAGGTCGAAGCAACTCGAGCCAAGCTTGAGGATTTTGAGGTAGAACTAACTAAAGAAAAGTGACTCGGGATGAGTCACATGTGAGTGTTGGGGCATGTTGGCCCTTGACCAAGTTTTGGAGATCCTTGGTCAGGTTTGACCTATTTTGCGACTTCGACAGGTTGTCGAAGGTGGAGTGCAATTCAAAGCGAAGATCGTAGGATCTTGACCCCTTTTTAGGGATTTTAGGGATTTTTGGGTTTTGAGCTTATGTAACAAGTATGGGGATGTCGTCCCATGGGCTTACCTATGTTTAGGCCCATTTTGTAATGTATAAATAGATGTCTAGGTGATGTAAGAAGAGAGAATAAGGACGATAAAGACATCTATGTGATGATGTGCTAAGTGAAAGCGATAGTGTACATGGTTTGTGCATACTGTGTGAAGCTTGCAAGGCTAAGTGCAAGTGACTGTAAGAGATTGTGTAAAGGTTTTGTGCTGTAACCTAGCTCGGAGAAGGGGGAATTTGACTGAGTGAGCGCAAATCTCCTGTCATATGCGGAGTAGGATCTCGTGGCTCTGTGCATGTAGACTATTGATGGAAGATAACAAAGATAAGAAGAGTTGGTGGACATAGCCCCAGGATGGGGGTGAAGCACGTATATCCTATGTTATGGTTGCTTGGTGCATTGTTATTGTTTTATTGTTCATATGGTTAATTCTTAGTGTAGTAATATATGCTTAGATAGACATGATATGATAGCTTAGTGCTTAGT
>JZKD02S2016245.1:24795-57858 GCA_000966675.3 Picea glauca
TTGACCATTTTACTAAAGGGATTACACGTGCATTCTTTCATCCAAACCAAAGAAATAGGAAACACATTTTGATCTTGGATAGAATTATGTTTGGAATTTTGGCTTATGAATGCCTGGTTACCCCCCCAGCCTAGGGGTAACTAAGAAGATGATGTTTCGAGGCCCGCAGGTAGCAGACATGGAGTATTGAGAGCCAGGTAACCAGTTGAGCCCACATTGAGTAGACAAAGCCCCTCCTCTCCACCATAGGTGATTCATCGTTAGTAGCATAACAACGTCCACCACACCAGCGCGACCCAGAAAGGACAACATGTCTTGCTTCATGAGGTAACAAGTCGAGTCTCATCGTAAGTGTCACTTCGATAATTGAAGCATTTGAGCATGTTGCAAAGTGTCCTTTATTGATTATGGAGCGTTTGCTTGGAAATTATACCTTTCGCCTTATTTCACCTTGGTGGTGTATATGGTATCCTAGTAAATTGATCACCCTCAGGAAAAGGGTTGCTATTGGGGGGTTTCCTTGAAGGGTCATCGTACTATTCCCACTCATACTTACCACTGTCTACACTTCTTCCCCTCGGTTTCCTCATCTTTTTTGTTTTTGGGTTCATTGACCCTAGGAAAGGCTTGTACCTCATTTCATGGGAAGAAGGGGTTGAAGGCCCAGAGGTGTTGTAGTTAACATTGTAAAAGTCAAAATCCATAATTTATCCTTATAGATGATCGCCCTCGGGTCCTAAGAGCCATGAAACGCTTCTCGATAAAAATGGAAGACCTTTAAAAAGAAAATAAATAAAAATGTCCTGCTTAACAGGGGAATGTATTGTGGTGTCCTTTAATTTCCAGTGCATATGGCACTCAATGCGTTCTAACTTCAAGTGGCATTGTAGTGCTCTTTTTCTTTCCATTGAATACAACACTCAATGTTCAGACCATAAAAAAAAATGAAAGGCAAATAAAGGGCTTGGAAAAATGTTGCATTGCAAACGAAGGGATGCAACGCACCCTTAAATGAGACAATATGAGCCCTTGATATGTCCAGAACCCCATGCCCAAGAGTTTTGTCCCCAATCCACCTCATACTCAATACATGGTCTAGAGAGGGTCTTCTTGGGAAACATTCATTGACTTGGGGATTGGCTTATCCAATAGGGCACCATGACACCCTTCCCATATCTAAATTTGGCAAAGTTTATAAGGTCTTTGAGCATTTGTTTAATTTGAAAAGGGGGGACTTAATGCACTTGTTCAGGTGGTTCTTTTATTAAATGTGGCTTTCTTGGCATGATTCATATGACTTGTGGATCTTTGAAGGGCGTATTTGATTGTCTTTGCAGGACCTTGCCTGATGAAAGTCATTCATGAAGGGACTAAGCCACTTGGATTTTCATAGGGGTTTGAAAGTCCTCTAGATGAATGTTGTGTCCCACACATTGGAGTCCTAAGATGGTGAATGTTACACCTTGGATGATGTCTCTAGCGCATGAATGAGGCTTGGGAACATGAAGAGAAAGGGACATCGCCTCCTAATGCCCAAACATTCCTCAGAGGTAGCATGACATCACACTTTTGAGGGGAAGTGAGGGGACGTTTGGCACATTTTATGCACTTGGTGGTGTTGTGGGCTTGAAGCCCCACATTATAGCTTGATTTGGGGATGATGTGGCACCTTCCTAGTTTGACATCCTAGCCTTTGGAGGCCTACTTCCATATGTGCTACCTTGGAGAGGAACTTTATGGGCTTACATGCCATCATTTTGTACCCTATGTGGGCAAAAAGAGTGAAATGATTTGCTAGTTAAGTATTGTAACTTTGGATTTAGGCTAAAATTATGGACTTAACTGTAATGTGATAAATTATGACTTGGGTTTTCCTCAATAAATAGAGACAAGTCATTTGTGACATGGATATAACTCATCACTTGATAATATTACTCTTGGGAGTGCAATTTTGGTCCTTTTGGGGAATTTCAACTTCTCTTTTTCTTGTCGTAATGGAATGCAATTCTTGTCTATTGGACCAATAAAGACTAGTGATTTCTCTTGGTGGTTTTCTTTGGAAAATTGTTGGATAATTCTTGGTAGTAAGGGTTTTCTTGCATGCTATCTCTTTGATTTGGTGAGTAATTTATGCAATTTATTATCATCTTGCTTATTTAAATTCAAGAATAATATCTTAAAACCCTAGGAGTAAAAGGGCTTATACCCTCCACCAAAAATTACTTTTCTTTGCTATTGAAAGGCTACAAGGCTTGCCACAAGGAGTAAGAGGGTTTACGTGCTTGTTACAAGGCTTGGATAGGGTTATTTTTCTCTAGGAAGTAAGAGGGTTTACACCCCTACAGAAATTATTAAATCTTGTTCATCTTGGTTTTCAAGCTAGACTGTTTGGAAGGATTGTTGTTGGGTTTTATAAGGGTTTAACTCTCAACAAAAACCTTTTTTTCCTCTTTGGTTAGCTTTCCTTCGAAAGAAGAGACTCTATTCTCCCAATAAAAAAACACTAATCTTTGCATTGGAGATTGTTAATTGTTGCATTGATAAACGTGAAAATTGAGAGATTAAAATTGATAAAATTGGATTCGAATTCAACATGCTTTAGACTCTCCTACATCAAGGGTGTCTTGTTTGGTCAAGTGATTAATCTGTTGTAATAAACATTAAGCTACAACCATTAAGACTACAACAAACACTCTTCCTCATACAATTTCTCTACTTTTCTACTGCTGAAAATTCCTTTTAAGCTTTGATAATTAATCTATCGATAAAGGGCTATTGTTTGGGCAATTTACTTGTTGATTTTAGTGGTTAGAATTTGTTGTTGTAGCAAAATCTTGCTACAGCCATAGGGCTTTCATAATTATTTGTTGATAACACTATTTTACGACCCTCTTTTGACATCGAAATCTTGGTTTAAGCATATGAAAATTGTTTACTAATTGCAAGCTTTCTTGTCCATATCATATGGTGATTTTGATGGTTTAATTTGCAGTTGTTATAATTCTATTGTTGTTGATATATCATTGTTATATGCTGCAATTTTAGGAGAGCAAGGCTTCTTGTTGATTTCCTTTCTGTCTTGGGGTTTATTTCATCATATATTGTTTTGGCTTGGGTTGCCTAACATTTGTTTTACAGGTTCTATCAATTGACAACCTTTTCCTTTACCTATACTCATCCTCTATCAAGCCTAAAGATCCTTTAAACTTGACCTGTAGGGTTGGTTCTTTCAACTCTTTCCCTGTGTTGGATTTGTCCATCACTAGAATGAGGGGGATATCTATTAAGGTGACAGTAATAGGTGTTCCTAGTTTTGTCACACATTTGTTGCTTGAGTTGGGCTTTGCCCAAACTACAAACTTTGCGATAACATGCCCAATACACTGGAATGTTGCAAATAACTGATTTGATCAAAACTAATTGTTGCCCTCTAGATGACCATCGATATACCTTGCCCACAAAGTGACCCTCGCTTGAATTTTCTTTATGAGCCATAACCAGTGTTCATGATGATAAGAATTGAGTTTAATCTCAAAACCAAAGTATTTGAGCCCAACTTTGATGTTTTTGCATGAATAGGGAAAAATTGTTTACTAATTGCAAGCTTTCTTGTCCATATCATATGCTAATTTTGATGGTTTAATTTGCAGTTGTTATAATTCTATTGTTGTTGATATATCATTGTTATATGTTGCAATTTTAAGAGAGCAAGGCTTCTTGCTGATTTCCTTTCTGTCTTGGGGTTTATTTCATCATATAATGTCTTGGCTTGGGTTGTCTAACATTTTTTTTACAGGTCCTATCAATTGACAACCTTTTCCTTCACCTATACTCATCCTCTATCAAGCCTCAATATCCTTTAAACGTGACCTATAGGAGTGGTTCTTTCAACTTTTTCCCTTTTCCCTTACAACCCCCCTAGGGTCACTTGGGAAGCCTCCCTTGTCTTGGACTTGTCCATCATTAAAATGAGGGGGATATATATTGAGGTGACAATGATAGGTGTTCCTAGTTTTGTCACACATTTGTTGCTTGAGTTGGGCTTTTCCCAAACTACAAACTGTGCGATAACTCACCCAATACACTGGAATGCTACAAAACATTGATTTGATCAAAACTAATTGTTGCCCTCTAGATGACCATCGATATGCCTTGCCCACAAAGTGACCCTCGCTTGAATTTTCTTTATGAGCCATAAGCAGTTTTCATGATGATAAGAATTGAAGTTAATCTCAAAACTAGAATATTTGAGCTAATCTTCGATGTTTTTGCATGCATAGGGGAGAATTAGCGTCTAGCTGCTCTAAGACTTCCACTTGTAGGTCACAAACTAACATATTTGACTTAATGAGATTGATTTGCATTCTTGTTACAACACATAGAGAGTCTATAATTGATTTCAGGGCATGAAATTCTTGAATTGTTCCTGCACTAAAAATAATCACATCATCAACGAAAAGAAGATGAGTAAGAATTTCAGAAGAGGTGATTTTTAGGCTTTTTAGAAGGCCACTCCTCCAAGCGTTTTTGAAAAGCATGTTGAGCCCCTCAACAACAATAAGAAAAAGAAAGGATGACAATGGGCACCCTTGACGTAAGCCTCTTGTGGGCGGATAAAAAAGTTGACGGAGAACCATTTATAAGAACATAGGAGTAAGACTCTAAGCACTCCATTATCCAATTGATCGATTTTAAATTCATCCCCGATTGGATCAACGCAAGCCTGACGAAACTCTAGCTTACCTTATCATAAGCCTTAGAGAGATCAAGCCTCATGACTATGGAGGAGAGATTTTGGGCTTTGAATGGAGGAGAGTAAGCACAACCACATCACAGATTTTCCTTTTGTAGAGAAATCCATATTGCTCCTTTAAGATTATTTCGCTAGGAATAATCTTAAGGCGAGTTGCGATAATCTTAGCTATTAGTTTATAAATCAAATTACAACAAGATATGGGTTTGAAATCCTCAAAGGTAGCCAGATCTTTCGTCTTAGGGATTAAGGCTAGAAAAGTTGAGTTTAAAGAAGCCCACATTTTGTTGGGATTTCGAGATTCTTGAGCCACTTTTAAGAGGTCGATTTTTAGCAAGTCATCGAAACCTTATAAAGCTCAAATGTCAATCCGTCGAGACCAAGGGCATTTACACTTTTGAAAGGAATGACCTCCAACCACCATTTTTCGCCTTTCTTTTTTCATCGTCCAACACTATTGAATGCTTGGATTCCTTTGTGCAAAATTCCCAGACAAAGTATCTTAACTTTTTTTCTAGGATCCACCAGAGTTTTTCTCTTCCTCCGATGAACAAGTTGCATGCACTAGAGAAGAATGAGTACAGGCTGGAGAGTCCCTTGGGACCTTGATTCGTTGTGGAACATGTGGAATTAAGGAAAGACTTTAATGCTCCCACCTCCTTGATTTAAAACCTCATATGATGCAGAAAAAGGTTCCTCTGGATCAAGTCCCCTAGGCGGATCCGACGGGCCCCATCTTGCCAAGTCCACTGCCCTCTTGAGCCTCTACATCCTAACAAATTCCTCATCAGAGAGGTAGATATCGTTGAACCCCAAGACATCCTCGTTAACATTCACAACGTCACTGTCCATACAAACTGTCTTTTGAACCTCTAATCGTATTGATTAATGCATGAACATCTCTTGACGTTGAACCACATGTCCTCCACTTTTTGGAATCCATCGATTGATAACCCCCGGTTCCATTGGTTGCCCCCTACAGATCTTCATCGTCGAGAAACATCACTAGTCCTTCACCATAGAACCTAGAAACACCATCCCTCCACACCACTGACTTCATTGTAGGGGGTTGCCATTGTAAAACCCCTAGGCTTTGAGCGACATTGAGAGTCATGTTATGTTATTGGTTATTTATTTATTATTGAGTGTAGCAGAGTGTGTGTATAGAGGTAGAGAGTGAGTTCTTGTCGATGTTTATAGCATCAGACATATACTACCACATTGGTTTTGTGTCTAACATGTGGAAATCGTTCTTAATATCTCTCAAGTGATTATTAAAGTGAATGCTTTCGTCCTCAATACCTCTCAAGGCTTAGGAAATTCACTTTATTAAAGTGATTACTAAAGTGAATGTCTTCTTATAAAGTTGGAGGAGTATCAATGGAACTATTGAAATATCTATATATGGTATTTTTATAAATATTTATCATAATATTTTTTGGGCTTTATTTAATATTTTATGGTTTAGTTTTAGTTTTGTTTAGTGGGCTGAAAATTAAGCAATTTCCTAACAACCGATGATTCCATAGTTGTTGTGGGTCAAGCTAAAGGTTGAGGCGATACGATTCCATTTGTTTGTTTAAATTTGAGAATTTTGACATTATTTGTCATTTATTTAAATTTGAGTCCATTCAAAAACTACTATAGAGTGTAGAGGTATAGAGTGTAGAGGTAGAGGAAAAAACAAAAAAAAAATATATCTTTTGGTGCAAAGCCATCTATGATATGCTAAAAAGTACTGGTTTCAAATACAATGGTTTTCTTCTAACTTACCTATTTAGGGTGATTTTTATTGTTTACATACGACATACTTTTTTTTACTGCATAATCTTAATCATAAGATATTGTGATTTCTATTTCATATTTTTCACAATATTTTGCGAGTATTTAATATTTCTTATAATATATTTTGGTTTCGGTTTAATATTTCTCTACTTTTTGGTGTCTAGGGTGTCCTTGGTTGCCCATGGATGCATTTTGGATTGCATAATATATAATATGTTTATTGTTTCTCTCCATTTGTTTTCTTTTTGTTATTTTTATTTTAATTATTGTTTTCTTTTTGTTATTTTTATTTTAATTATTGTTTGTTGTATCTTTTGCTATTGTTGTGTTTTTGCTTTTTTCTATTGTCCAGGCTCTTATATTTTTTGTATTTGTGAGGATGACCATTCTAATTTGTGTTTTGATATTTTGTTTTCATTGTGTCATTTCATATATTTTTCAATGGTTTTTTTTTGTGGGGGTGTACAATGGTTGGGGAAAATTAAGGTAGGCTTTAACAACCCATATTGGGGGTTCAGGGTTGATGCAGATTCCACAAGTATAGTAGACAAATGCCAAGGAGAGAATCTATTATTTTTCTATTACAAATTTGTATGTTTACATCATGTTTTAATTTTATTCATTTGTTTCTATATAATTATATTTTGTATGTTTGTTTAAATTTAATTGCAATGTATGTTAGAAAGTGGATGAGTGCTTAAAAATTATTGAATATCTTTGTATGAGAGAAATGTGGGGGACTATAATAGAAATAAAAGATAATGGTGAGTCATCTTTTGGTGCAAGATCTATGTATGTTCTCGTACGGAATCCTCTTCGTTTTAAATACATCTTTTTCCCTTTTTCCTTACTTATTTATGGTTTATGATTTTTGATATCTGCATATAATATACTTCTGCATGAAATTACATACAAGATTTTTGGTTTTTTAATATACTTCTGCATGAAATTACATACAAGATTTTTGGTTTTTTATTAAAATTTCTTGTTAGATTTGTTTCTTTGTGTTTAATATTTCAAAAAAAATTGGTAACTATTTAATATATTTTAGTTTGTTTTTTTTGGGTTTAAGAGGTGGACAAATAAATGTTGATGCAGATTCAACATGTGTATTTAATGAAGAAAAACGCTAAGGATGATGTTTGTTCCATGTGTGTATTTAAATTAGATGCATGTTATATTATTTCTCATTTATTTATTTATTGAATGCAATAAATGAAAGTGGAGGAGCGTGGATGAAACTATCAAAATATTTTTCTGTAAGAGAGAGTTGATGTAGTGAGGGAGATTGTAAAGGTAGAAGTAGAGGATGAATTTTTCTTTTGGTTTTACAATGAATTTCAATTTGTTTCAAATATAGTAGTTTTTCTCCTTCGTTATGATTAATCTTATGAAAATATAAAAAATCATAATTCTTAAATAAGGAGGGAGGGAAATCATCACATGAAACAAAGATAAATTCATAACAAAACCAAAAAAGAATTCATCCTTCACTTTTACTTTTGCACTCTTTTACATTAATCACATCTCTTTCACACAACACAACGATATTTTGTTGTTTTCTTTAATGTTTCTTCACTTTCTTTGGTTTGCATTGTAGTGCATTAATATATAAATAAATAAAAAATAATATGAGATGTGTTTAATTTAAACAAACACACATGGAACCATACATACCTATTCCTTAGCCTTTACTTTCATTGAGTGCATTTGTAGAAAGGACATCTCATATACTAAACCCAACAAAAACTAAACAAAAAAATATTAAATAGACCAAAAAATCTTATATGAAATATTAAACATACATTGAAAGATATTATGAAAAAATTTAAACATAGACCAAAACCATTATTAATAATCTTATGCAAAAGTAAGTACATTTTATGTAAAGACAAAAAAAAATATTATGATAAATTTTAAGACCAAAACCATTATTAATAATCCTATGCAAAAGTAAGTACATTTTATGTAAAGGCAAAAAATCATAATTTTTAAATGGGCAAACATGGAGGAAAACTATTGTATTTAAAACAATGAAGATTTGTAGCGGAATGTAATGGGTCTTGCAATAGAAGATAATTCCTCTCTTGCTCCTTCCACAATATTAGTTCTCATCTCACATAGATATTCGATGATTTTATCAAAGCTTCTTCAACTTTTTTTTACGAACATTGTTTTTAAATTTAAATAAATGCACATGATATAGTTTTTTTTTTCCCCACAAGAAACCTGAGTACTTCCCTACTTCATGGATGGTAAACGGGGTAAATTGCCAACCCTGATGTCCATGGCAGACTTAAACCCATTCGAACCTGTGACCTCCTCTGACTAGAACCACTTGAGCTAACCCTTGGGGCGATGCACATGATATAAGCATAATACAATAAATGAGTTAAATTAAGATTGCATTGACCCATATGAATATATAGCAGCAAATGAGTAAAATTCTCCATATATACCTCATTTGCCTTTGCCCATTACACCTATGGAATTTGCATCAACCCTAGACACTAAATATGGTTTATTAGGTTTTGCGTTAATTTTTTCATCAATTGATCCTTATAAAAGCCATGAAAGAAAATATATGAGAAGAGAAATGAAAAAAATGTAATAACAAACCACAAATTAATGAACACTAGGAACCATAGTAATAATATAACAAAAATGCTCATAAATGCAAAAAAAAAGAAAGAATTATAGTAATAGGATAACGAAAATGAACACTAACAAAAGTAACAAACAACAATATACAAAACATAACATAAATAAAGAAGAAAACAAATAGAGAGGAACAATAGACACAAACTTTTCTATGTAGCCCTATAAAATGTCTATGGCCAACTAAGAATATTTTACACAAAAAAATAAAGACCAAAAAATCTTCGGGGAAATATTAAATACGCACCAAATATATTATGAGAAATATGAAACAAAGACCAAAATATCGTATGAAAAATCTTAAACAAAGACCAAAACTCTTATGAGTAATCTTATGCAACGCAAAAACCCTAAATATGTAAAGAGAGAGATGAGAACCATTTACCTTTGCGTTTAGTAAACTGTCCCATGTCTCTCTTACACACAAATCTCTATTCTTTTAATGGTTGCAAGGCTTGTTTTCAACATAACCTCTTTTCTAGATTGATTTGTTGACACCATTCTCTATGTAATCTACACACAAGGTTAGATATCAGAGTCCGGGGCAAGCAAAAGAATAACAAATGTAGAAAATAAATAACTATCCTAGCCTTGTGGATTTGGGGGTTGGCTAGGCCAAGCTCACTCCAAGATGTATGCACAACTAAAGAATTAAATTGCAGAAATTTACAATATGAGAAGTGCAAGCCCTTTTGGGACTCCCTTGGGCTTGCTTACAATGCTAAAAAAGATGAGAAATAATGAGATTATGTTACCCAACCATATGAGGCTCTTCTTGAGTGTTTTGTGGCCCAAAATAGCAGCACCTCTACTTGTTCTTGCGAGAATATGCAAAAACCAGCAAACAAAAGCTTGCTGGAAACGCTACTGAAAATAAACCTAGCCTCTCAACCTTGTCCTAATGACAAGTGGGGCAAGCAAAAGAATAACAAATGCAGAAAATAAATAACTATCCTAGCCTTGTGGTTTTGGGGGTTGGCTGGGCCAAGCTCACTCCAAGATGTATGCACAACTAAAGAATTAAATTGCAGAAATTTACAATATGAGAAGTGCAAGTCTTTTTGGGACTCCCTTGGGCTTGCTTACAATGCTAGAAAAGATGAGAAATAATGGGATTATGTTACCCAACAATATGAGGCTCTTCTTGAGTGTTTTGTGACCCAAAATAGCAACACCTCTACTTGTTCTTGCGAAAATATGCAAAAACCAGCGAACAAAAGTTTGTTGGAAACGCTGCTGAAAATAAGCCTAGCCTCTCAACCTTGTCCTAATGACAAGTGGGGCAAGCAAAAGAATAACAAATGCAGAAAATAAATAACTATCCTAGCCTTGTGGTTTTGGGGGTTGGCTGGGCCAAGCTCACTCCAAGATGTATGCACAACTAAAGAATTAAATTGCAGAAATTTACAATATGAGAAGTGAAAACCCTTTTGGGACTCCCTTGGGCTTGCTTACAATGCTAGAAAAGATGAGAAATAATGGGATTATGTTACCCAACAATATGAGGCTCTTCTTGAGTGTTTTGTGGCCCAAAATAGCAACACCTCTCCTTGTTCTTGCGAGAATATGCAAAAACCAGCAAACAAAAGCTTGCTGGAAACGCTGCAAAAGACAATCAAAGTGAAGGAAAATTTCTGTTTACACTGAAATTTTCTAGATGTTAGACAACCCAAAAATCTGAATGGAAATAACAGAAATAACTTGTAGAAATTTTAGAGGCTCAAAATGGACGAGGAAGACAAGTTTCCAAATCTTAAACAAGCCTTTCAAACCCTTGAAGTAACCTACAAATATTTGTGAGCAAACTACAAGACAAAAGCAAATGGTGAGTAGATAAATTAGATTTACAAAATACTTTGTAAATCTAAAATCTATTCACTTAGATCCACAATAATACTATTGGAAATCTACCAAAACAAAATACTTTGCTTGTAAATTCTACTCTAGATCTAAAAGAATGATTACACAAAATAAACACCAAGGAATATCACCTCAAATCATAGATGCACCAAGAAGACTCTTAACACACCATTTGTCCTCCAAAGCTTTCTATTAACAAGTAGGAAGTTGTTGCAAATATTTGCAACAAGTTCCTCTCCAAAAGATGAGAGCAAGAGAATGGATGAGAGAAAGATGACAGAGATGAGAGAGTGAGGAGAAAATTGAGTAGAGTTATAGTGGCAATAGAATTGGTGAGAAATGAGGGAGAGAGGGCATTCATTTATATATTTGGGGAGGCAAAGTTACCCCTCTTGGATGTTGTTGTCGTCTTTATACACATTTGCAAATGTTAGCTAAGTCCAACACACTTAGTGTGTCTTTGGAGACACAATGCCTAGGTTCAAAGTCCACTGTCACCTTGACTTGAACCTCTTTCGTCTAGGCTTACTCTTAGAAAAACCAAGGGGGGTAGACCCTAGTTACTAAATGAAGTTAAAAGTTAAATTTTAGGAGTTGGTTTTAATTGATTAAGGTTTGGGGGAATCTAGCCTATATGAGAAGCAAAAAATGCAAAGTGTAATTATTCAAATGCAAAGGCAAGCCCTTTTTCCTAAGAAAACTAAGACTAGTTCCTAAGGTTGGGCAAGGGGTCAACTAAAGTGTAAAGAGGATTAGATTTTACAAAGAGTTACAACAAGATTTACAAAAGAATAACTTAACAAGATCTACAATTAGAACTAGATACAAAGTGAGATAAACAATTATCTACAAATCTAAGAATGTCTAAAGATTCATAATCGATACAATTATACAACTATGAACGAGAAAAGAAACAAGCACTAACTTGATTACTTGATTATGCAGGGATTTAAATATTATTCAAAGGAAAAGATCACACCAACACGTCAAGCCTACAAACCCAAACATAGAGTGCCTCCACAAGATGCGCAACTCTAAGGGGTTGCTTCAATGGTATACACAAGTACACAACAAAAACCCAAACAATGAAGTTGCCACCAAAGGATGCGCAACTTCAAGGGGTTAATCCAATAACTCAAAGCACAACTTAAAACTAAATGGCAATGCTCAAAAGAAAGCCTCCAAGGGCAAGGGTGCAACTTTAGTTCACCTAGTTAACATCCACAAGTGCTTAAAGTAAATTGCATGAAAAGTAAAGGAATTGACAAATGCTTGCAATATTATTAAGCATCAACCATAAATATATGTAAATGAAAAAGCTCCAAGGTTGTAGTGGATTAATTAGGATTATTAGATTGTTAAGTTAGAGTATGAATCCTAAACTAAGTGACAACCCCAAAACTCCCCTCGCTTGTATCAAATAGTTGTTGGGTGCTCAATAAGTGAGGAAAACGAGGCCCCACCATAGCTCCATAGGTCAACCCAAGAAAATAAGTACTCCCGGGAAGGACGCTAAGCATCGTGAGATCGTCCCCGATCTAACACCTCTCGTTGCTTCCTTACAATTTTCGTTTAGATGACAAAGTTGGGTCAATAGAGGGTGACCTATTAAAACTAATTAATTTTAGAGCCTAAGAGACTAAGGTGTATTAAGTTAATTGTGTGTTGAGCAAAATGTGCTTGCTAAAGTGTCAAGTGCTTTAATGTAAAGAAAATGATTGCTTGCAAGTAAAATGAAGTACTTAACAAATGTATATAACTTCAAATAACATGAGGTATTTGAAATAAAACTTGCTAAAGTGAAAATTGAGTTTGCCTTAAACCATGAAATTACACCATGCCCATGAGATTGAAAGACATTAGAAGAAAGTATTTGTGAAAAAATGAATTTGAAAGCAAAGTACTTGAAGGAAATATAACTTGCAAAGAAAATGAAACTAAATGAGCATCATAAACTTATTATGCCTCCATGGGCCTACACTAGCATATGATTATTCCATTTACTTAACATACACCATCATTGAGCATGAAAATGAAAACAACCATAACTAGTCTAGCCTTATTTATGATTTTGGGGGTTGGCAATGCCAAACACACTCCAAGGTGTAGAAAAACAAAATAAAGAAAAATGCTTGCAAATAGAATTAAGTTAAACAAACCTCAAACAATGGCACAAGGTGGAGGCAAGCATTCCTTTGTTGTGCCAAGGTGGGTTGAAAAGAAACTAAACTAATAACAGAAAATCAAATTGCAGTGAAAAAACCTCAAAACGGCTCCAAAAGTTCAGGACCCGAAAAATTGCCAAAAAATAGTAAATTGTGCTACAATTAAGGAAACTAAAAAACTGAAAGAAACAATGGTGGGGGTCCAAGTGGAATAGGCGTGTGGCCACCAATATCCACCTGGATCAACATCACCTAGCAAGTCGACTTTCTAGTTGGGTTAGATAGGTAGTTTTTTCATTTTCTTAAAATTAATTCCAACATGTCATATCCAATTTCCATTTTTATTTCCTTCTTGGTCGTATGTTATCCAAAAAGAGGAGCTTAATAGAAAGACAATTTTTGACTCCATATCCCAATACATAATGAATTGGTTTGCTAACCCTAGAGTTTGGTTCTTGGAACCTCACAAGGAGGACCCATCCCCAAAAAAGAGCTAATGTTGTCACTTGTGGTGCCGTCCTTATACACACTTGCAAACGTGAGTTAAGTCCAACTCACTTAATGTGTCCTTGGAGGCATAATGCCTAGGTTCAAAGCCCACTGTCACCTCGACTTGAACCTCTTCTGTCTAGGCTTACTCCTAGGGAAGCCAAGGGGGGTAGACCCTAGTTACTATGTGAAGTTAAGAAGTTAATTTCTAGGATTTGGTTTTAATTAGTTAAAGGTTTGGGGGATCTAGCCTATATGAGAAGCAAACAATGCAAAGTGCAATTATCCAGATGCAAAGGCAAGCCCTTCCCTAAGAAAACTAAGACTAGTGCCCAAGGTTGGACAAGGGGTCGACTAAAGTTTGAGAGAGATAGATTTTACAAGAGTTACACAAGACCACAAATAAACTACGTCACAAAGATTACAATTAGAACTAGATGCAATATTACAAGATTAGATACAAAGATAGAAGAACTAAATACAAAGTTACAAATAAAGAATATCTAAAAAATACAACAAGATACAAGATACTTGAATGATACAACTATGAACAAAAGAGACAAGTACTAACTTGAATACTTGATTGTGCAGGAAATAAAGAATGCTTCAAATGGAAAGATTGCACCAACACATCAAGCCAACATACCCAACAATAGAGTGCTTCCAAAGGATGCGCAACTCTAAGTGGCTACTTCAATGGCAAACACAAATAACACAAACCCAACAATGAAGTTGCCTCCAAAGGATGCGTAACTTCAAGTGGTTAATCCCACAAATCAACACAACTTAAAACTGAAATTGAAATGCTCAAAGGAAAGCCTCCAAGGGCAAGGGCGTAACTAAAAATCACTTAGTTAATCATCCACAAAACTAAAATAAGCTTGCATGAAAGTAAATGGAAAATCGAGTGCTTGCAAGACTTATTAAGTGTCAACCATAGAAGATGTGCCAATGTAAATGTACCCAAGGTTGAAGTGGATTTAGAGGATTAGTAAGTTATTAAGTTAGAGAATGAATCCTAACAAAGTGACAACTTCAAAACTCCCCCTGCTTGTCCCAAATAGTTGTTGGGTGCTCAAGAAGTGAGGCAAACAAGGCCCCACCCTAGCTTCACAGGTCAACCCAAGAAAAGAAGTACTCCCGGAAAGGATGCCAAGCTCTGTGAGATCGTCCCTGATCTAGCACCTTCTGTTTCTTCCTTACAGTTCTCGTTTAGATGACAAAGTTGGGTCAGTAGTGAGTGACCTATTAAGTCTAGTTAATTTTAGGCCCTATGAGACTAAGGTAAATTAAGTAGTTTGTGTTGAGCAAGATGTGCTTGCTAAAGTGTCAAGTGCTTGAATGTAAAAGTAAAGTTGCTTGCAAGTTAAAGAGAATTATCCAACAAGTGTGTATAAATTAAAATAGCATGAAGTAATTGACAATAAACTTGCAACAATTGAAAAGTTGTGTTTGCCTTAAACCATGAAATTATACCATGCCCATCAAGAAAAATAAAGTACTTGTGTAGAAATGAAAAATGAGAGCAAAGTACTTCAACTAAATGTAACTTGCAATGAAAGTAAGACTAAGAGAGCACCACAAACTTATTATATATCCAAGGGCCTAAACTAGTATTAAATGGTTACTTCTACTTCTAGATCCTTTTAACCATTAAGCATATGAAGAAGTAAAACCATATACTAGCCTTACGATTTTGGGGCTTGGCAAAGCCAATCACACTCCAAGGTGTAGGCAAACAAGTTGAAATTAAATGCTGAAAAATAAACTAAACTAAGAGAATCACATACAATGACACAAGGTGGAGGCAAGCCTTAATTTTTTGTGCCAAAGAGGGTTGAAATAACTTGAAAGAAAATGTTGAAAATAAACTTAGCCTCTCAACCTTGTCCTAATGACAAGTGGGGCAAGCAAAAGAATAACAAATGTAGAAAATAAATAACTATCATAGCCTTATGGTTTTGGGGGTTGGATGGGCCAAACTCACTCCAAGATGTGGACACAACTAAAGAATTAAATTGCAAAAATTTACAATATGAAAAGTGCAAGCCCTTTTGGGACTCCCTTGGGTTTGCTTACAATTGCTAGAAAAGATGAGAAATAAGGGTATTATGTTATCCAGCAATAGGAGACTCTTCTTGAGTGTTTTGTGGCCCAAAATGAGAAACATTTCCCCTTGTATTGGAGAGAATCTGCAAAAATAAGCAAACAAAAGCTTGCTGGAAACGTTGCAAAAGACAATCAAAGTGAAAGAAAATTTCCGTTTTTAACATAAATTTTCTGTAGAAAATTTTAGCAAGATATATATATTTGTATGACCTATTCTAGATGTTAAGACACCCCAAAAATCTGAATGGAAATAACAGAAATAACTTGCAAAAATTTTAGAGGCTCAAAATGGATGAGGAAGGCAAGTTTCCAAATCTGAAACAAGCCTTTCAAACCCTTGAAGTAACCTGCAAATATTTGTGAGCAAACTACAAGACGAGAGCAAATAGTGAGTAGATAAATTAGAGGAAACAAAATACTTTGTAAATCTAAAATCTACTCACTTAGATGCACAATAATACTATTGGAAATCTACCCAAACAAAATACCTTGCTTGGAAATTCTACTTTAGATCTAAAAGAATGCTTACACAAAATAAACACCAAGCAATATTAACTCAAATCATAGATGCACCAAGAAGACTCTTAATACACCATTTGTTTGTCAAATATTTCTATTAACAAGTAATAAGTTGTTGCAAATACTTGTAATAAGTTCCTCTCCAAAAGATTAGAGCAAGAGAATGGATGAGAGCAAGATGGGAGAGATGGAAGAGTGAGGAGAAAATTGGGTAGAGTTACAGTAACAATAGAATTGGTGAGAAATGAATGAGAGAGAGCATTCATTTATATTTGGGGAGACAAATTTACCCCTCTTGGATGTTGTCGTCGTCCTTATACACACTTGCAAACGTGAACTAAGTCCAACTCACTTAGTGTGTCCTTGGAGGCACAATGCCTAGGTTCAAAGCCCACTGTCACCTTGACTTGAACCTCTTCCGTCTATTCCTACTTATAGGGAAGCCAAGGGGGGTAGACTCTAGTTACTAGATGAAGTTAAAAGTTAAATTCTAGGAGTTGATTTTAATTGATTAAGGTTTGGAGGAATCTAGCCTATATGAGAAACAAACAATGCAAAGTGCAATTATGCAAATGCAAAGGCAAACCCTTTTTCATAAGAAAACTAAGACTAGTGGCTAAGGTTGGGCAAGAGGTCAACTAAAGTTTAAAGGGGATTAGATTTTACAAAGAGTTACAACAAGATTTACAAAAAAATAACTTAACAAGATCTACCATTAGAACTAGATACAAAGTGAGATAAACAATTATCTACAAATCTAAGAATGTCTAAAGATACATCAAAGATACAATTATACAACTATGAACAAGAAAAGAAACAAGCACTAACTTGATTATTTGATTATGTGGGGAGTTAAAGATTACTCAAAGGAAAAGATCACACCAAGACATCAAGCCTACAAACCTAAACATAGAGTGCCTCCACAAGATGCGCAACCCTAAGGGGCTACTTCAATGGCATACACAAGTACAGAAAACAAACCCAAACAATGAAGTTGCCTCCAAAGGATGCGCAACTCCAAGGGGTTAATCCAATAACTCAAAGCACAACTTAAAACTAAATGGCAATGCTCAAAAGAAAGCCTCCAAGGGCAAGGGCACAACTTTAGTTCACCTAGTTAACATCCACAAGTGCTTAAAGTAAATTGCATGAAGAGTAAAGGAAATGACAAGTGTTTGCAAGATTACTAAGCATCAACCATAAAGATATGTAAATGAAAAAGCCCCAAGGTTGTAGTGGATTAATTAGGATTATTAGATTGTTAAGCTAGAGTATGAATCCTAAACTAAGTGACAATCCCAAAACTCCCCCCGCTTGTACCAAATAGTTTTTGGGTGCTCAATAAGTGAGGAAAACAAGGCCCCACCCTAGCTCCACAGGTCAACCCAAGAAAAGTAGTACTCCCGGGAAGGACGCCAAGCGTCGTGAGATCATCTCCGATCTAGCACCTTCCGTTGCTTCCTTACAGTTCTCGTTTAGATGACAAAGTTGGGTCAGTAGAGGGTGACCTATTAAAACTAGTTAATTTTAGAGCCTAGGAGACTAAGGTGTATTAAGTTAGTTGTGTGTTGAGCAAAATGTGCTTGCTAAAGTGTCAAGTGCTTGAATGTAAAGAAAATAATTTCTTGCAAGTAAAAGGAAGTACTTAACAAATGTATATAACTTGAAGTAACATGAAGTACTTGAAATAAAACTTGCCAAAGTGAAAATTGAGTTTGCCTTAAACCATGAAGTTACACCATGCCCATGAGATTACAAGACATTAGAAGAAAATATTTGTGAAAAAATGAACTTGAAAGCAAAATACTTCAAGGAAATATAGCTTGAAAGGAAATTAAATGAACATCTTAAACTTATTATGCCTCCATGGGCCTACACTAGCATATGATTACTCCATTTAGGTAACGTACATTATCATTGAGCATGAAAATGAAAGAAACCATAACTAGTTTAACGTTACGATTTTGGGGGTTGGCAATGCCAAACACACTCCAATGTGTAGGAAAACAAGATAAAGAAAAATGCTTGTAAATAGAACTAAGTTAAGCAAACCTCAAACAATGGCACAAGGTGGAGGAAAACCTTCATTTTTTGTGGCAAGGTGGGTTGGAAAGAAACTAAACTAATAACAAAAAATCAAATTGCAGCAAGAAAGCCTCAAAACGGCTCTGGAAGTTCAGGACACGAAAAACTGCCAAAAATAGTAAATTGTGTTACAATTTAGGAAATTGAAAAACTGAAAGAAACAATGGTGGGGGTTCAAGTGGAATAGGCAGGTGGCCACCAATATCCACTTGGATCAACATCACCTAGCAAGTCCACTTTCTAGTTGGGTTAGATAGGGAGTTTTTCATTTTCTTAAATTTTTTTTTTTTTTGAAAGTTAGAAGTTTGTATTAGAGCCTGTAAGAAAAAAAAATTACATCTTTCTATAGCGCCTGTTCAAACGTGGTAGTGATGCCCTCATGGGAAACCAGAACTGCCACTTGTCCAAAATATAAGAATAAAACATGCAAAAAAATGAGCCTACGTTGCCACGCAGGGCGAAATTCTGAATACTACACTGAGCAGGAAAAACATAGATGAAGCTCCCCAGAGCCGGCCAACCTCCCATGGCTACTGAGATAAAACAAAAAACTAAAACCTGAAGCATAATTAACTAAAAACCTGGATCGAGCCTTGGCCCAACGTAGTCTTGGCGCACCTGCGATTTGCCTCTGTCGAGCCTGTTTCGGTCCAAGATGGCTTGTCGGAGGTCCTGTGGGAAGGACATCAAAAGGTCAACGCGGCTCCAGCGTTCTGAATCCTTGATTTGCAGCTCGAGTAAGGCGGACTTGACATCCCCTAAACCCCTCATGAGGTCGTCCACGGAGTCCATGATAGTTGCTTTGTCTACAAACTTGTCACAAGATGGATGGAGCGGGGGGACAAGGGAGAGTGAAGGAGGAGGATGGATACACGGAGGGAGCAGAGGAAGCGACAGGGGGTGGAGGGGGAGGGTGGCGAGGGGGAGAAGGTGGAGGTGGTGGACGATGAGGAGGGGAGGGGAGCGGCGGCAGGGGAGGCGCGAAACCAAGCGAATTACCGAGGTTTTCAAACCACTCATGTCTGCAGGCATAAGGATTCGAGAGTGGGGAGAGGTCTGGGGTGGTCTCACGAAGAGGCTGGGCAAGGGTTGAGCTTCGACAGGAGTCAGCAAGGAGGTGCCTTTGGATTCAGGGGGGAGATCCATAGTTAGGCGCCTCCCTTCCTCTGGTCGCATACCAGGCCGCCCCTCTTTTGGATTTGCCTCTAAGACGGGCCATGGTAGTGGCTACAAGCGACCTGTCTACAGGCGTAGAGTAGGTGCAAGATAAAGGAACAAACCAACAAAACTTGTGAGGAGAAGAACGAACCAGAAGTCCGGGAGGCCGAGTGGACATCGCATCAAGAAGTGAGGAAGAAATTGAAAATCGGGGAGAGCCATAAATAGAGAGGCCGAGGGAACAAATGAGTTCCAACGCGCTCGAGCATGGACTTAGGAGCGTCATTGCTGAGGTGCGGATGGGACTGTGGAGGCGTCCTGCCTATCTCCATGAAATCTCCCACGGAATTGAGCTTCCTGAGCGTGCAACAAGCTAGCCGCAAGTGAAGTCTGAAGAGTGACGGCGAGAGCTTTAAATCCATGAGGTCATGGATGAGGGGGGGCAGGTCTGATCTGGCGCCAAGTGGCCAGATGGCCTCCCCGTAATCTGTCCACGTTCTGAGCCCGGAAAAACCCTATCCGGGGGCCTATCCTTGTTGTTGGCTATGTTTCTGCAAGCAATCACTATAGGATGGGAGGAAGAAGAGGTGGGGGAGCACGAAAAGTCTCTTTCCTACAGATCCACTCCATAATTTACCAACATATCAACAACTTGATTTGATGATCTTCGAACATGGGATGGAAAGATTACCCATTTATAATTTTCGTCCTCCTTCCTCCAACATTTAGAATGGATTGCCAATCATATCGTCTCCCAAAGATGGATCCTAGGGGGAGATTTCAATATGATAAGAGGTCTGGAGGAAAAAAAGGGGGGCACACGCACGTGGGGAAATGATCGCGAGCATTTCAACCGCATCATTGGTGTTTAGAATCTAATAGATGTAGAAACAGACAACGAACCCTTCACATGGTCCAATAGACGCTCGGGGGCTCAACATGTCTCCAACAGATTAGACAGTTTTCTAATTTCAGAAGCCATCATATTGGATGGTCTGGCTTGGAATGCCACGGTCATTGACACCTCGATTTCGGAGCATTGGCCGATTCTCCTATCAATTAACATCAGTGGCATCGCTGGCAGAAAGCCTTTCTGCTTTGAAAATTTTTGGTTGACACACCAAAAATTCCAAGCTAACATCAAACTCTGGTGGGAAGAAGCGGCCATCCCAACAGGGACCCCTATGTACAGATTTCAACAGAGGTTAAAAACCCTCAAACAACATCTGAAATCTTGGAATAAGTCCACCTTCGACAACATCTTTCATGCTCAGGAAAGTCTCAATTAGCAAATGCAACGCCACCAACAACAGATCAGATCTCAAGGCCTCACTGAACCCCTAAAGGAGTAGGAGGCTCTACTAAACAACTAGTTGGCAGAAAGACGGGCGTAGGAAGAAATACTTTGGAAACAAAAACCTCGCATCTAATGGTTAAAAGAAGGGGAAAAAACACCAAATTCTTTCACATATATATGGTAAATGAAACATATGGCTTTGCAAAGTGTGTAAATGAGGCCAGTGCCTTAAAGGTAATCATGGACAGTGTAGTTCGTGTATTTTATTAAGATAAATTGATGTTGAGTTAATGAGAGTGTATGCATGTACTTCCATAAAATGATACTTAGACACAGTGGTTAGATGCAAGTAAAATCAAATTGCTTCAAGTAAATAACTGAAAAGTAAATGAAGCATATGGCTTTGCAAAGTGTGTAAATGAGACCAATGCCTTAAAGGTAATTGTGGGCAGTGTAGTTCGTGTATTTTATTAAGGTAAATTGATGTTGAGTTAATGAGAGTGTATGGCCTCTTTGGAGGTTAACTCTTTGTTTGGAAATTTGAAGAGAGTTTATCGAAACCCAAATGGTCTCACCAATAAATTCACTCAAAGTGTTGGATGTCTAAAATGGGTGGGAAACCAGGTCCCGAGAAGGCCCGCCTTACTTCGCAGGTCACTTTAAGGCGTTTTCCCGCGCATTAAGCTAACTACTTTAGAGATTTCCCTAATTATTCTATCACCACTGACCAACTCAACGTGTATGAAACTTACTCTCAGCAGATCGAGACTAGCTTGCAACTGGAAGGGTCAGGAATCGCACTGAAAGTTGGGGGTAAATATTTATTTTAAACAAGAAAATCAAATGCTGAAATTGAAATATTTTTTAATTACTAATTTCTTCACTGACCAACCTCTTTTGGAGGAGCTGAGGAGGCACGTTATTTGTCAACTTTGAAAATTGCAAAAAAAAAGAACTAACTAACAATTAAAGATTATTGTGATTTTCAAAAAGAAATCTAAACTAGATTGTTATGTAATTCTTTAAGACTTATAAAAATTGATTTATTTTACTTAATCTTTAGATCATAAGATAGATTTAAACTTTAAGCAAAAAATAAACCATGCATGAAACTCAGACAAACACCACCACATTGGTTCCCCCTTAGGGGGGAAAAGAAAAGAGTGAAGCCTCTTTAGCTTCATTTATTTTATTGATCTGATTTACAATTGCTTTTATTTCTTTTTTCTGGAAGATTTGTGAGTGTTATAACTTGGGCTTACAAGTATTACAAGTTTTTTTTTTGAAATAAATCTTCAAAGATTCACTTTCGGGATCAAAACAACTCCCAATCTTGGTCAAATTGGACAAGATTTCTCCCTTTTTATTCAATGACCTACTATAAAACAACGAACAGATTAGATTAACTTCACCTAATAGACACTTGAAGATTGCAAAAAATAAAAAAAAACTTCAACTCAAACTTCCTAAAAATTTCTAAGTAAAAAAAAGATGAATTTTTATAACTTTTTGGTTAATTTAAAGAGACTAAAGGAGGACTCTATTGGTTGCTTCTATTTGTTGTCATAGAAAAACAAGTAAAGACTACCCAACAACGTGATCTAAGTAATTAAAACACTTCACTCTTTTGCCTAAACAGATATGAAATAAGAACAAGCAAAATGTAAACTTTACTCATAGATCTAACTTTGAATATGAGATAAACTTTTGCGTAGATCTAGAAGGTTATGCATGCATAAGATTTCAAATTAATTTAACTTTATAATGAACTTTCTTTGCATACAAAACATAAAGTATTTGAAATTAATGAGAGAAAGAGAATGAGAGGGTCTTTTCTTTGGATCTTGAATCTTGGGCTACGAGGTCCTTGATCAATGAAATAGGGAATCGCTTTTATCTCTTGAATAAGTTGAAGGATGGATTTCCTATCCCACTCTTATTCAAACCTGAATAACCTGTTTTATCTTTCCAATCATTGCAAACACTTATTAGAAAAATATTTTCTTACACAGAGGTTTGAAAACACATATTATTTCATCCGAAAAACATGTATCTTTAAATTTCTGAACATAGAAAAATAATAGGATCTAAACAATAAACAAATTGAGTAAATCTTACCCTAATATGTGACAACACACCTCCAAGGCTGATATATAAAGTAGATATACAAAAATTTTGGATCAAATACAAGGTTATCTTAAGATTATGCATAATTGTCCAAGCATCTACACATCACAACAATGATTGTTGACCTCCAAAGTCTTTTATTCAATAATAAAAAAGTATTATAGTATTGTTACAACAACAAATATCAACTCTCAAGCTCCAACTAACTCCAAAAGAAGGAAGTCGACCTTGTTTTATACATTTTTGGGTGAAGATCCTAAGAGGGGTGCGCATGCCAAGTGTGAGGGGCACATAGCTTAGGTGAGGGCAAGTGGAAGAGGAGGGGGGGCGAGTTGTAACCTTCTCTTCATGCCAAATATCAAAAGGCTGCCACTTTGCAATAGTTTGGTGAAGGATAGGGGAGTCATGGATTTGAGAGATGATCTCCCTTCTAGAATGCATCACCTCAAGGTAGAGGTGCGCCCCTCCTTTTGAGCATGTGCTCTTAAACCATCAACCACTTTGCAATAGTTTGGTGAAGGATATGGGAGTCATGGATTTGAGAGATGATCTCCCTTCTAGAATGCATCACCTCAAGGCAGAGGTGCGCCCCTTCTTTTGAGCATGTGCTCTTAAACCATCAAATATGCCATTAACTATGCCATTTGACCTATAGACATCATCCTATGGGTGCCACCTTGTCTCTTGGGATTTTATTTTGTTTCCAACATGTCCCCACATGTTTCCTTAATTTTTGCTTTTGTTGATTTTCTTTGATTTATTTTGATTTTTTGGGTTTTTTGAGGAAAATTGATTTTTAAGTGATTAAAATTACTAATTTTGCTTAACCAAGTGGGTAGTTAGGTAATATGGATGCTATAGATCAAAAAATGAGCACCCCCAAGGCATATGAAGTCCCCTAGTACCACTTTTTTTTTTTTGACAGAAACGGTTATAGATTATATTAATGGGGTGGACTAGCCACATATTCGATTACAAAATGACCTCGAATTTCTTCGGGCCTGTCTTTTTGAACTATTCTACTTCTATAGCTATAGACTTGTGAGCTGAACTAGTTCCTGTACGCCTTCTAAAAAAACTGGAATAAATTTAAATTCCGAAACTCCAGTCATTGTTTCAGCATAAGTCTCAGCACTGTTTCAGCATGTGTCTCATCACTGTTTCAGCATTGTTACAGCGGTGTTTCAGCTTATGTTCCAGTACTGTTTCAACATTGTTCCAGCACTGTGTTTCAGCATATGTTCCAGCATTGTGTTTCAGCATGTTACAACACTGTGTTTCAGCAAATGTTCCAGCCTTGTTTTAGCTATTTCAGTGACCCGGTTCGACTGCGGGTCATTACATCCTTTCTGACTTGAAGGTTTTTTTTTTTCCTTTTTGGCACGGTCTGCCATTCTTTGCTTTCATGAGATTGGCTTTCCTTCGGTCTTGGAGGGCCTTCTTCATCAGTTAAGTCGGGGCCTTCTTCATCTGCTAAGTCGACCCAGCGTGAGATCTGGTGTTCGGGCTGTGAAGTGCCTGGCATTCTGGTTGGATCAGTTTCTGCCTGGGCCTTCCCCGTGGGATTTTTAGGGGAAGGAGGCTCTTGCTCTTGAACAGAGGTGACTTGTTCCGTTTTCTGTGGTACAATCTCTGTATCTTCCTCGCTTGAGGTATCATTAACCGGTTCTATGCTTTGATGCTCAAGGAGAGCTCCTACCCACCATGTGGGTTTGCGTTGGATCTTTGAGTTCCTCTTTTTCTTAGGGAGTTTATGATATTTGCTGGCTAAGTGCCCCGTTTCAAGACAACTTCTGCACTTGAAATGAAGATTCTCATAGTCGATCTTCTGTGTCCAAGAATAATTAATCCCTTGAAGAGTGATTTGTGCTGGGAATCCTTTACTGAAATCCATCTCTACACAGATCCGTGCATAGGTAGTGAAGCCACATTTAGTTTCCGGACTGCTACTATGAAACTTGCCAAGAGCATTTCCAATATGGCTAAGAGAGGAATCACCCCAAAAATGAATAGGTAGACCAAGGAGCCTTACCCACACGGGGGCCGTAGGGATGGAAGCTGAGGAGGGGTCGAAAGAAGGGGTCCAGAGCTGCATAGACAGACCCGACCTGCCCCAGAACCAAGGGCCAGAGCTGTAGATCAAATCTCTATCCTTAGCAGAGGCAAAAATCACTACGAAGAAACCTTTTACACACGGGCGAACATGAGCTTCGTAATCGAGGAGAGGATTCCATTCTGAAGCAATCCAAGAATGCAGATCCGCCAGGCGAGGCCAGAAGCGATTAAACCTGCAAAACAGAGCATTAGATCTAAAAAAACCTTCCCGATCCGTCGCTTCCTGAGGTACAGGGATCACTGGATCTGGAGCTTCACGGACCACAGGGGAAAATCCAGAAGAGCGGCCTTGGACCGCGTCTTTGAAGGAGGTCGGAGAGGGTATCAACGACGCAGCAGAGGACGCACATGTCGCTGCTGCTGGAGACGGTTGAACGGAGGAGGGAGGAGCTCCAGACGGGGAGCCGGAGGGGTCGCTCGAGCGTCTAACGAAGGTGCGCCTGGAGGGAGAGCTCGGGTGAGGGCCGAGCTCTCGCGCAGAAGCGCGCGGAGCTACAGAGGAGGCCTCTGCCATCCATCTCGTAAAACCCTACTCGAAAAAACCCTAGTACCACTTTTTTAGTACATCTTTATTTTTTAATTAAAAATTGTCGTTTTGCGGAAAATTTTTAATTAACTGAAAAAATTAAAAAATCTTTAGGGGGACTTAGCACATTTCCATTAGACTCTAGGAGTATGTTTAGCATGATAATATACATTAGACACTAGGCTTAGATCCATGCTTAAGGCCTAACCATGAGTATATACTCCAACTCTGGAGGATTTATTCACTTGACCATGCGTATATACTCCAACTCTGGAGTATATACCCTGGTTAGGCCTTAGCATGGATCTAAGGCTAGTGTATATTGTATATTACCATTCTAAACATACTCCTAGAGTCTTATGGAAATGTGCTATAAGTCCTCAAGATTTTTTAATTTTTTCAGTTAATTAAAAATTTTCCGCAAAACGATAATTTTTAATTAAAAAATAAAGATGTATTAAAACAATGGTACTAAGGGACTTCATATGCCTTGAGGGTGCTCATTTTTAGACCTAGAGCAAACCCATATTACTTAAGTATCCACTTGGTTAAGCAAAATTAGTGAGTTTAATCACTTAAAAATCATTTTTGGTCAAAAAAACCCAAAAAGTCGAAATAAATCAAAGAAAATCAGCAAAAACAAAAATTAAGAAAACTTGTGGGGACATGTTGGAGACAAAATAAAAGCCCAAGAGGCAAGGTGACACCCATAGGATGATGTCCATCGGTGAAATGACATAGTTAATGACATATTTGATGGTTTAAAAGCACATGCTCAAAAGGAGGTGCGCACCTCTCCTTGAGGTGGCGCATTCTAGAAGGGAGATCCTCTCCCAAATCCATGACTCGCCTATCTTTCACCAAACTCTTGCAAGGTGGCAGCCTTTTGATATTTGGCATGAGGAGAGGGTTATAACTCACCCCTCTTCCTTTTCCACTTGCCCTCACCTAAGATATGTGCCCCTCACGCTTGGCATGCGCACTCCTCTTGGGATCTTCACCCAAAAATGTATAAAACAAGGTCGACTTCCTTCTTTTGGAGTTAGTTGGAGCTTGAGAGTTGATACTTGATGTTGTAACACTACTGTAATACTTTTGAATTATTGAATAAAAGACTTTGGAGGTCAATGGTCATTGTTGTGATACTTGGACAATTGTGCATAATCTTGAGGTAACCTTGTATTTGATCCAAAATTTTTGTATATCTACTTTATATATCAGCCTTGGAGGTGTGTTGTCACATAATATGGTAATATTTACTCAATTTGCTTATTGTTTGGATGCTATTATTTTCCTATGTTCAGAAATTTAAAAATGTATGTTTTTCGAATGAACTAATATGTGTTTTCAAGTCTCTGTGTAGGAAAATACTTTTTTAATAAGCGTTTGCAAGTATTGGAAAGATAAACAGTGTATTCAAGTTTGAAGAACAGTGGGATAGGAGGTCCATCCTTCAACTTATTCAAGAGATAAAATTGATTCTCTCTTTCATTGTTCAAGGACTCTATAGCCCAAGATTCAAGTTCCAAAGAGAAGACCCTCTCATTCTCTTTCTCTCCTTAATTTCAAATTTATTCTTCAAGTACTTTCTGTTTTGCATGCAAAGATAGTTCATTTTAAAGTTAAATGAATTTGAAATCTTATGCATGCATGACCTTCTAGATCTAGGCAAAAATTTATTTCATATTCAAATCTAGATCTATGAGTAAAATTTACCTTTTGTTTGTTCTTATTTCAGATCTGTTTAGGCAAAATAGTGAAGTGTTTTAATTACTTAAATCAAACGGTTGGGTAGTTTTTACTTGTTGTTCTATGACAACAAATATAAACAACCAATAGAGCTCTCCTTTACTCTCTTTAAACTAGCCAAAAAGTTATAAAAATTTCATTTTTTTACTTAGAAATTTTTAGGAAGTTTGAGCTTAATTTTTTCTTTATTTTTTGCACTCTTCAAGTGTCTATTAGGTGAAGTTAATCTAATTTGTTTGTTGTTTTCTAGCAGATCATTGAATAAAGATGGAGAAATTATGTCTGATTTGACCAAGATTGGAGCTGTTTTGATTCCGAAAGTGAACCTTTGAAGATTTGTTTCAAAAAAAAAAACTTGTAATACTTGTGAGCCCAAGTTATAAGACTCACAAGTCTTTCAGAAAAAGAAATAAAAATAATTGTAAATCAGATCAATAAAATAAGCGAAGTTTCTTTTTGTCTCAGTTTCATGCATAGTTTCTTTTTTGCTTAAAGTTTAAATCTATCTTATGATTTAAAAATCAAGTAAAATGAATCAATTTTTATAAGTCTTAAAGTACTACATAACAATTTAGTTTAGATTTCCTTTTGCAAATCACATTAATCTTTAATTGCTAGTTAATTCTTTTTTTTTGCAATTTTCAAAGTTGACAAATAACCTGTCTCCTCATCTTCTCCAAAAGAGGCTCGTTAGTGAAGACATTAGTAATTAGAAAACATTTCAATTTCAGCATTTGATTTTCTTGTTTAAAATAAACATTTTTCCCTAGCGCTCAGTGTGGTTTCTGACCTTTTCAGTTGCGAGCTAGTTTCGATCTGCTGAGAGTAAGTTTCATACACGCTGAGTTGGTTAGTGGTGATAGAATAATTAGATAAATATCTAAAGTAGTTAGCTTAATGGACGAGAAAACGTCTTAAAGTGACCTGCGAAGTAAGACGGGTCCTCTCAGAACCTGGCTTCCCACCCGTTTTGGACATCCGACACTTTGAGTGAGTTTATTGGTGAGACCATTTGGGTTTCGATAAACTCTCTGCAAGTTTCAAAACAAAGAGCTAACCTCCAAAGAGGCCATACACTTTCATTAACTAAACATCAATTTACTTTAATAAAATACACGAACTACATTGCCCATGATTACCTTTAAGACACTGGTCTCATTTACACACTTTGCAAAATCATATGCTTTATTTACTTTTCAGTTATTTATTTGAAACAATTTGATTTTACTTGCATCTAACAATTGTGTCTAAGTATCATTTTATGCAAGTACATGCTTAATATATATATCGTGGTGAATAATTGATATGTTTTTTTTCACTTTATGGTTGATTGTTGAAAGAATAAAATTCCTAGATTTATTTCTTGTACTTAATTTAGTTTAAGCCTTAGTATATTTGTTAGGGACTACCCCCCCTTGGCTTCGCTAGGAGTTAGCCTAAACGAAGGAGTTGAGGATTAGGTGACACCACCTTAACTCTCACTTTCCCCCAATGACACACCTTAACTCTCACTTTTCCGCTACCACCACATCAAACCCTTCAAAGTCAACTGTAGGAATGCCACTCCTAGCCACCAAAGTTGAGTCATTGAAGTTGTGAATTGCCCCACAATCAATCAAAGCTGTGACCCGTTGTTCCTGTAATACTCCACGGGCCCTCTTGTGGTTGCTCATCAGTTGGGTTGTCATGCCTGTTGTCTCGTGCCTGCCTTACTTCCTCCTCTTCATCACTATCTGAAAGTACCTCTATATAATACACCTTACCTTTACGCTTACACCAGTGTCCAGGTTCCCAAGGTTCTTTGAGACTGAAGCAAAGTTTCTTCCTTCTCAACTCATTACAAGTCGCCTTGTCCATCTTCTCCTTTCCGGCTTGTTGTCACCTAATGTAGATCTCGGGTTATGTGGAAGACATCTTCAATACATTGGGTGTGGCCTTGGGGGCAAGTTTTGATTCGGGTTGCTGTCACTTGACAGTTGACTCCTTCGTCTAGGCTAACTCTTAGCAAAGCCAAGGGGGGTAGTCCCTAAAAAAAAATATAAGGCTTGAACTAAAGCTAAGCACAATTATCGTTCTAGGAGTTGATATGAGACGAGAAAAATCAACTATTCTAGCAACATTTAACATAACAAGAGAATTGTTTATGAGAAAGATATTAGACAAGTAAAACACTTCACCATAAATGATATAGATTAAAAGCAAATGCTAGTACTTGAAAGTAAATGACAATAAGAAAATTGGAAATATAGACTAGTGCCAAAATGTAAAGGTTGTTGCAAGATGTATGTATTGCGAGTGCTCTTGACTAATTTTATGACAAGCAAAACACTTCACCATAAATGATATAGATTAAAAGCAAATGCTAGAACTTGAAATTAAATGACCATAAGCAAATTGGAAATATAGACTAGTTCCAAAATGTAAAGGTTGCTGCAAGATGTATGTATTGCGAGTGCTCTTGACAAATTTTATTATTATGGGTTATCGCTTGAATTAGTGGTTTAAATTCGTGAAGTGGCTTGATATTGCAAGTCCACTTTGTGAATGCCAAATTGCAAGTGTGAAATAGAAAGTGAATCTAATCTAATATGTGTTTCCTTTCACCACTATCCCCCAAATGGGTATCGATGAGATCGTAAGCAGTTCAAACGGAGAGAGAACAAATCTCAATGAGTATTGCCTTGAATTCACAAGTCGATCTACTGACAAGATCATGTATTGAGCAATAACAAATGAATGGTTTTCCCTATTAAAACTACTCTGCACTGACTAGTTCTCGCTTTGATGGACTCCCCAGATCAAGTTAAGCTCCCAAGGGGCCAACGCATACTAAGCATGTTCAGGGGAAGGTTTATTTGCCTACCAAATTGAAATAACTAAAAAGAAATGCAAGAAATAAAATCTAATCTAGAAATTGAAATCTTTCTAATGTTTTGCGATGCTTGGGTTTACTTTAGATTAATTTTAGCTTGTGGAAAAAAAAGAGCAAAAGACACAAGACACACCACAAAATAGATAGTTTCCCCCAACGCCTGTGGGATCCCATTTTTTCTTATTGGTTACAATGATTTTTGGAAGAAGGTTTGTGGTCCTTTTATAGTTCAAGGTCACAAACTTACAATAAATGATAGAGAAATTTAGTTTAGAAGAAAATAAGGTCCCTCGGGTGGTCACAAAAGGTTCGGTTCCTTGAAAACGGGAAATGTTTTCCCTTGGTTGTTTTGCTAAACCTGCAAAAACAACAAGTTATAATGAAGAAAAATGCCCCAAAATTCTTTTGGGATAGCCTGCAAAAAAGATGTTAGAAGTTTGGAAAAATTATCCAAAGAAAATTTATGAAAAGTTAGCAAGTTAAGGACCAAGAAAGAAAGTTGAAGGCAAGTTTTTTTAGTGATTTTGTTTGATTTTTTGGGGCAACAAACAAAGTGACCCTAAGATTGCCAAATTTGTAATGAAAGCTTTTAAAACATGAGGGATTATTTTAGATTAATTTTAGCTTGTGGACAAAAAAAACAAAAGTCGCAAGACACACCACAAAATAGATAGTTTCCCCTAACCCCTGTGGGATCCCACTTTTTCTTATTGGTTACAATGATTTTTGGAAGAACGTTTGTGGTCCTTTTATAGTTCAAGGTCACAAACTTACAATAAATGCAATAAATGATAGAGAAATTTAATTTGGAAGAAAATTAGCTCCCTCGAGTGGTCATATAAGGTTCGGTTCCTTTAAAACAGGCAATGTTTCCCCTTGGTTGTTTTGATAAATCTCCAAAAACAAGTTATAATGAAGAAAAATGCCCCAAAATTCTTTTAGGACAACCTGCAAAAAGGATGTTAGAAGTTTGGAAAAATTATCCAAAGAAAATTTATTAAAAGTTAGCAAGTTAAGGACCAAGAAAGCAAGCTGAAGGCAAGGCTTTTTAGTGATTTTGTTTGTTGTTTTGGGGAAACAAATAAAGTGACACTAAGATTGCCAAATTTGTAATGAATGCTTTTAGAAAATGAACTAAACCTTTTAGCCTTTAAAATTTTGGAAAGAAAAAATTGTTAAAAAATAAACCTTTTCGATGTTAGTGTTGAGATTTGGGTTCCAAGGAAAGTGGTCTCCTTGTGTTTTTGAGTCTTTAAACACAAAGGGAGAGAGTATTGTCCTCATGCTATTACTTTATATTCTAATTTCACATTGACTTTATTCACTTAAGTCTAAAGTGACATTTAATTCACTTGAGTAAAGTGAATTAATGAACATAAAACAAACGATGGAAACTTAAGTCAAAGTGGGTTTCCAAATGAGATTTATGAGATGTAATCTCATTCATTGATTAGACTTGGGCTAGATCTAATCTAGGCCCTTGATATTCTAGGTTTGGCCTAAGAGAGGCTAAAGGGGTAAAGAGAGATTCAATTGTCACTTGAGAGAGTTGAGTGAAGTAGAGGAAGAAAGGAAGAAGACTTGGGCACATTTCTTGAGGAGAATAAGGGCACAAGCTTCCTTGAAGGGTATTCTTGGAGGTTGGGTACAAGTGTTGGAGCAAGGGTGCATTCTAGAGAGGAGGTGCACAAGCTAGTGGAGGGGCGCATCCGAAGATAGGAGGCACATCTAGCTTGTGAGAGGGCGCATCTTAGAGGAAGAGACACTCATACTTGGAGTAGGGCACACTCTTTTGTATAGAGGGCACAATTGAGTGTGAGGGCACACTTGTTGGTGTGGGTTGCAAGCCAAGGAGTAAGGCCAAGTGTGAGGCAAGGTGCGCACCATAGGATTGGGCACTTTCTCCAAGGCAAGGGGCTCAAGATTACATCAAAGCAAGGCAAAGGTAAGGCAAGCGCTAAAGTAAGGCAAGGCTAGTGGAAGAGACACACCAAGGCAAAGGCTAGTAGGCACAAAGAAATAAAGAACTCCAAAGCATCTTGAGAGAAGTTGCTATTGTATCAGGTTCTTTAGTTGTATTTCTTTATTGTAGCTCTTACTTTGAGATCTCCATATATACATCTATCTCTCTTACTGGTTTTCCCCATGGGAATTTTTTCAGGGTCATGTTGACCAAAAACATCATGTGTTCATTTGTTATGTTTGCTTAGTATTTTCGGCGGTAGGTTTATAAAGATCTTGGAGAGGTATTCTATGTTTTATGGAGTTTTATATGTGCTAACCATGGACAACAAATTCCCTATTAAACCATCTAAAACAACAACCATAAAAGAGAATTGAATCATTTCCTAGAACATAGATTTCAATGGATAAAGATCATACTCGTTGGTTGTTTTTGGACAACAAGTATACAGTTCTAAACAGTGAGTAAAATCATATTTGAAAGTGTCTAAAACTTAGTGCCCAACTAGGTCAAAGACAGACCTGTTGGGTAGCATTAGGATCCTCAGATTTCTTTAGTTAGATCCAATCTTTAGAGGAAAACTTTGAAGTGCAAAGTAGATCTATTCTAATCCTTGCATGCAAAGTAAGATATTACAGATTTAGAATGAAATTTTAGATCTGAATATTTGCATGCAATAAAAAGTAACCAGAATATTGTAGATTTTGCTTTGAGAAGGAGAAAAGAGAAGCTTGTAGCTTGGAAGCCTTGGGCAATGGATTCTTCTGGTGGATTGAGAAGGGACTAGATCAACCACCTCTCCAAGCTATGTGGACCTGTAAGCTTCAAACACT
>JZKD02S2016256.1:26820-57857 GCA_000966675.3 Picea glauca
TGCACCGGGGGGGCTGAAGAGGTTTTGGGCTCAGAGGGCTAGGACATCCATTGATGTCCTAGGGCTAGGCGTACTAGTCGGTAGGGTGGCTGGTTTTGGGGTGTCCTAAGGAGCAAGTTCAAGCGAAGGGAGCAAGCTGCTGCGGATAGCATCAGAGTGAGGTATGTAAATTCAAATTCATGGATTGTTTACCTAGATTTATTACTTACTGTCGAATACTACTTGCGTAAGTGTTAGCGTAAGTGTTGAGATAATTTGAATAATTTGAAAAGTTTACTTCTTTGTAAAGCTCATAGAAATTAGAAATTAAGTAATTAGGTAGAAATTTAAACGTTAATTCAAAATCCGGTCTTTACATTGTGTACGAAAATCAATTAATGAAATCACCATTTGTGTTAATTAAATGAAGGAGTGCAATATTTCATTACTAAAATACACAATGGTTAATCCTTATACCTTTTGGAAAGTATATAAGCAGACTAACAAGGTTAAAGGAAAGTGTCTATGAGGTCTACATCAAAAGATCATAAACAAGTGTAGAGTCCAAGGAAGAACGTGAACGATACTTATGAAGTGAGGGTGGGAGGGTGGAGCAAGGAAGGACTAATGTCCTTTACTGGTTAAAGTTTGAAGACAAGAAGTTGGTGCTTCCTAAAGTTGGTTCCCTAAACAAGGGAGTTGGTGCTTCCTATGATTGGTTCCCTAAAACAAGGGAGCTGGTGCTTCCTAGGGTTGGTGCCCTAAAACAAGGGAGTTGGTGCTTCCTAGGGTTGAAGCCATGAACAAGGAGATTGTTGTCTCCCAATCATTATTGTAACTTGTATTATTGTATTGATTTTATAGTCAAGTTTAATGTTGTTCATCAATTTTTGTTAATAAGTTAAAATTATTAAAAGTTCAAATAATTAACCAATATTGATTTGCCCCCTCCCTCTCAGTATTGACCAAGTTTCCAACACACAATGCCTTTCATGATCCTTCAACTTCCTTGATTCATAGCACACCACATACCCATTCTGACTAAAGACTCCACTAATCCCTTCTTTACATGCATCATTTCATACAACGAATTCTTCATTTGGATCAACAATCTTTAGTATTGGAGCACTTGTTAATAAATGCTTCAAGTGTTGGAAAATCCTTTCACAATATGATTTCCACTCAAACTTCACACCCTTCTTCTGCAAGGAAGTAATTGGGTGTGCAATCTTTGATAATCCCTCAATAAATCTCTTGTAGTAACCTGCAACTCCCATAAATGATCTTACCTTAGAGACATTCCTTGGTGTTGGCCATCCTTCAATGGCCCTTATATTTTTTGGGTCCACTACTATTCCTTCCTTTGAAATTATATGGCCCACATAATGAATTTGCTTCTGATAGAATAAGCACTTGCTCAATTTGGCATACAACTAATGCTCTCTCAATACATTTAACACCATCCTCGGGTGTTTCTCATTCTCTTCCTTCGACTTAGAATATATAATAATGTCATCCAAAAAGACAATGACAAACTTATCTAAGTATTATCTGAAAATACCATTCATTAAACACATGAATAGAGCTGGTGCATTTGATAACCCAAATGGCACCACTGTGAACTCATAATGGACATACCTTGTTCGGAAGGTAGTCTTGTTGATGTCTTCATCTTTAATTCTTACCTGATGATAGATTGACTTGAGATTAATCTTGGAGAATATTTTTGCATCTTTCAGCTGATCAAAGAGGTCATCTATCATTGGTAAAGGATACTTGTTCTTCATAGTTACCTTGTTCAACTGCATGAAGACAATGCAAAGTCTCATTGTTTCATACTTTTTCTTCACAAATAATACTGGGGCACCCCAAGGTGACACACTTGGGCATATATATCCCTTCTTTAGAATCTCTTCAAGTTGCAATTGTAATTCCTTCAATTTTGGCGTACTCATCCAGTAAGGGGTCTTGGATACTAGGGTTTCTCTGGGCATCAGATTGATGGAGAAATCAATATCTCTCTTAGGTGGAAATCCTGGTATTTTTTTAAATACATCTTCAAACTCTTTTAGGACTGCATAATCTTCAATATTTGGAACCTTATCTTTAGGTGTATCTTCCATATGTGTTGCAAATATTTAACACCCTTTATTGTAACTTTTCTTTAGTTGCAATGCTAAAACTTCTCTGACGGTTACTACCCTAGGAATTCCATGTACTATCCTTAAGTTCCCTTCCTCATCCAAGAAAGAAATTTCATATTATAGCAGTCTAGGAAAACATTGTGTTCATCCAACCAATCCATACAAATTAGACAGTCATAGGAACCTAAAGGTATGATGTTCAAATTTGCCCTGGTGCTCAGTCCATTCATGTCCATTGGACATGCCTTAACCATCTCATTAATTTTTCTATTAGTTCGAGTAGCCAGGTGCACCAACCAAGATTTTCCAATATTTCTTCTTGGCAAATGAAATATGTCCACCATCTTACGATCTAGATAACTATGACTAGATCCCGAATCAATTAAAATAGAAATGGTTTGGTTGTTGATATTACCCTTCACTTCAATCATATGTGGTTGAAACTCATCTTGCTTGTTGTACATGGCTGTGTATATCCTAGGTACATTTCTACCCATGTCCTCCATTGTATCATCATGTTGTACATTATGAACAGTTCTCACGTTTTCACCTCTTTGAGGTCAATATCTGTACAGATGATCTCCCCCACAACCCCAACATTGAATAGGTGGTTTCCTTGGTCTTTTCCCCAATGTCTCGGCCATTCTGGGTTCTTTAGAAGTTGGTTGTCCCTGAGAATTATTTCTAAAGAATGGTTGCTTAGTCCCCTTCTTTCGTTGTTCCATCTTGCTTCTCTTCTTGTCTTCCCAAGATTTTTGGAAAGTTGGTCTTCTTTATGGTGATCATAAAGGCATTTATATCTCCTTATGGTTTCCTCCAATGTTTTAGGATCATCATATCGTATCTTGTCACTGATAAATGATGGCAGCCCACTCAAATACCTCTAAATCTTAATCGTCTCATCCTTGATGAAAGAAACATACTTCAACAACTCTAAAAACCTCCTTTCATATTCATGTATGGTCATACTCCCAAGCTTGATTTCAAAGAACTCCTTCATTTTCTTGTCATAGTATCACTTAGTCAAGTATTTTTTTTGAAAATACCCCTTGAATTACCTCCAAGTAACCTTCTTCTCATCAATGTATTGCACCTACACAAATTGGTCCCACCACAATGATGCTTTTCCCTTGAATTGATAGATGCCAATTATTCCTTCTGCATGTGAAGAGTAATTATTCAATTGAAAATACGTCCTCGTGCCTAGAATCCATGTCTCTACATCCTCACCCTTCTTGTGCTCGCCATCAAATGTAGGAGGCTTGATTTTGTTCATTTCTCCATGTGGCTCATCCACCCCAAACCCCCTCTTATGTTTCCTTATAGGGGATGGACTTGAACTACAGTGTGCTCTCCTAGTGGAATGCCTTGGGGATTGATGGTGATGTATGTCAACACTTCTTGTTCTTCTCCTCTCATAATGAGACTTGTGACTTCCTTATTTACTTGAGTCATTCTCCGTGTCCATATTCTTTTCTATTTTGTCCAAGATCTACATTAACTTTAGATTGAATCCCTCTTGCTACTCCTTGGATTTCATAAGCGTCTCATTATCAGCTTTATAACTTTGAACATCATTTTGCAAACTTTTTATGGTCTCTACCAATTTCATGCTTTCCTCCTTGCCTTCTCCGTGTCCATTTGAATTTGTAACTTCATTGTGTATATTGACATACATCCCTCTGATCTCATCTTCATGGTTGTAATCCCCATGTGCATCTTCCATGATTTTCAACTCTATGTTGATCCTTATCTGATATAATTGTTGTTAACTCTACAAAATGCGCAGCCAAAAAAACTTGTTAGGCTAAATAATTTAACAATTTCATGAAATTATATACAATTTTGGTTCAATAATGCATCAGAAATATTTCTTCTGATTTATTGTAAAAGTTTATACCCATATCAATTTTATGGATGAATATTTATACTCTATTATCCAAGACCTTTCCAGCACCTACCTCTGTGCTCAATTCTGAGTCTTGAGCAGAAATTTTTGTTCATCAAAACTTAAATGGGATTAAAATTTACTCTCCATTGTTCGTGTTGTAAATCATTCATCCTAACTTTGTTTGACGAATGGGATAAACTATTAGAAAGTTATCATCAATCTCTTTCATTAGAGGTGAAAAAATGAAATATTTGGTAAATTGTTATTGAGTTGCAAAAAACATTGTATGGGGGCTCAAAAATGCCCAACAAATAGATGACCTTCAAACAATACGAAAATGTCACAGAAAATCACTAGTTTTTTGTTGTTGTAGACTGCCCAAACCGACTCTGCGCTCACCACTTCTAAATTATACATGCATATTTAGCATGCACAGTTCTATACACGCAGCACCAAAATGTAGTGCATGCACCACGCATCCATATGCAATGTGCACCACCTTTCTATCATGTGCCAATATCTATTGCACACAACTTTTATGTCGCGCACCAATACCTACTACACAAAACTTTTGTGTCATGCACAAGTACCTACTACACACAAATTTTGTGTCAAGCGCCAATACCTACTACACACAAATTTATGTGTCACGCACCAATATTATGGGCGCATCACACTCTCTGCACTATTCTAGCCGCATTACACCCACGCACTATAATTTTTCTACACATCACAAGCTTTACTCCTTGCAACGCCTAATTTAATTGCGCACACCCACACACCATTATTTTTCGCGCATCACCAGCTTATACTACACAACACCAACTTTAAGTGTGCACACCCGTGCACCATAATTTTTTGTGCATCACTACTACTTAGCGCACACAAATATTTTTGCCACGTAACTAATTATTCCATAATTTTGTCGCGGAAATTAGGGCGTTTGCCTGATTTCGCCCAATTTTTTCCTAGGTTCCATAGCTACTCTATAAATGCAAAAATTCGGTCATCTAAAGGCCCGAATTTTTCCCATTAGAAGTTGAAATTACTTTTTTTCAATTTTCCGACTCGGTTCTTCACATTACCCATGAGATTTCTCTCATTTTTCTTCAATAATTTAATCGTACAAGTTGCACACATACTCCTTAAGTTAATTCTCTGTGAATTTCCATTTCAGCATTATGTTAATTATTGGTTACTTCTTTAACTGACCTAGGTCTAATCTCAAATAGGTTTCCAACAAAACCCTCAAAACTATCGGCCCTCCTGGTAAAACAGAAGGCAACGTTGCGCACAGGGTGCATAGCACGGTCTCACCCGAGATAACTTTTATGGGGGACTGCAATACTCAGGTTTTTGCAGTCTAGAAATCAGTGGGGATTATGGTTGGATTCTTTTCTCCTTATGCATTATCCTTGTTAATCATCCATCTACCTTTATGATTCATCCATATTTTACACCTATGTATGCATGTTGATATAGCTACTTTAACCATTCATTCTTGAGCTACTGATTAATAGAAAAGTAAATCATTCATTAACAATCACATAGAACACAAGGTTTACAGTGGTTCACCCCCTCCTGGGGCTATGTCCAAAAAAATCTTGCCTCTCTACTTTTTTATTTATTATGCTACAAAATCTTGTGTTGCGTGCATTACATCCTTAGTAATACAATAAAAAATGAGGGTAAGTACCCTCTGTGAGGCTGACTAGATCACACCAATATTCTCAGCCTGTGACCCAACCTTCAAGGACTAACTTATTCAACTCTACTACAATAATCATAAAAAACTTGCTTATGATTATCGATTGAACTCTTGAACCTACTGAACACCCAACCTAGACCTCCTAGGTCTTTATTTATACGACTTTACAGTCTTATAGTCATTACAATATTTGTCAAAAACCTTAAACCCAACATAGTTAGGCCTATCTGCATGTGCGTCACATTTCTTTTCCTCCTGCATGTTGCTTTTCCTTCTTTTTCTGTATGTTTCTTTCCTTCCATGTGTTGCGTGCACTCCAAAAATAGGTATTTCTCTCCAAAAAATGGGTTTGTTCCCAAAATAGATCTTCCTCCCAAAAATAGGCCTACGCCCAAAATAGACTTTCTTCCCAAACCAGGCCTCCACCCAACAGGCCCCCAACATTGACATCTAGCTCGTCCCGAGACACTCAGGTGGTGCACACTCCCTATACAACCTTTTCCAAGTTGTGGAACTTCTCTGCTAGTTCCTTTTCTTTTTCCTTCACCTGTACATCTTTGTTTGTTAACGCCTTGACTATATGTGTTGTTATTTGTTCTTGTAGTAATGTTGCACTTTCTGAATGTGCATGAGCCATGCTTGTCTTCTCTTCCTCCATTTGTGCAATTATCTTTGTTGCTTATTCCTAGAGGGGCTCCAACTGGGTTTGTCTTTCTTGTTTATTTATCTGCGTTGTCTTTAACTATGTCTGCAGAGACTTCATTTCCTCGATGCCCTTCAATTGCTTGGTAATGTTCATTGTTTTATGTCATTGCTTCAACTCCTGTATAGCAGTTCTGGTTTTCTCTTCTTATTGGTCCAACTATTGGAACTTTTCATCCTCTTCCAAATTGGTCCAAAACTGTGCAGTTATGTCGAACAGTTATGTGACTTCCTTTGATTCCATTTCCATCTCCTCTATCTGGAGTGTGGATTGTCGTTCTCTTTTCTCTCAAACCTCAGGAGGAGTCATAGGATTATTTTTTTCTTTTAGCTCCTCGATTTCCTTCCTATATCCCTCAATCGTGTGTGAAATGATCTTTATCTTTTCCTCTACACTCCTATCTGGTGTTTGCATGCTATCTGGAATGTGGTCGCATATCGTTGTCATCCCCTTCTCTAGCTTATAAATGCGTTATTTTTCCTCCTCCTTCTCCGAGGTCAATTGGTCGCAAGTGATCTGTAACATTTCTGTGACTCCCCTACCCACCTCCAAGTTAGTGGCATCCGTGTGGGCTCTGGATTGTACTTCCTGCATTATACTAGCCTGGAGTCCGTATAATGCCTTTGTGGGTATCTACGTCATGAGTACTTCAAAATGGTCAATGTCCCCCATGGGTTTCTGCGCAGTCTCTTGATCAATTATGGCCATTTTTCGTGTGACTGTGAATGTATCTCTCCCTTGCACTATTAGCTAAATTGTCTCATCTCCTTCTTTTTGTGCAGGGGGTCACTGTTACTTTTCATGTTATTGCATTGTAGCCTGCGATACTGCATGAATTTGTAACTGTTGTAGAGTTTCATGGACTTCTATGAGTTTGGCCATGATATATTCTCTTTTTTCTTCTACAACACGAATGGCCTCTTCCCCCCTTTCTTGAACCTTGTCCGCCATGAACTCAGCATCATCCTCTGTCAAGGTGATGATTAGTTCGTCCTTGGTTTACTTCATATTTTTGTGAGTCTCCTCTACCTGTATTATCTTCCTTTTTGTTCGAGAGGGTTGCACCCCACTTGTCATTGCATGTGCCCTTTCCTCGCCAACCTGAGATGTGTCCCCCTTTTTGGCATCCTATTGAATGTTCGTCCTAGGCACCATTGTTGTCTTCCTTGGTCTCTTTTGCACTATGTTGCTTCCTAACACCTAAGTGCACACTATAGCCTTCCTAGTGTTATTAGTTAGGTTGTTTGTTTTTGTTGAAGGACCTACTACGGCTTGACCCTTAGGTTTGCTTGATTGCATTGTGGTTGGCCTTGTTGTTGGTTTTTCTACTAGCATCTTCCACTGCGTTGGCCAGTCTTTGATTATCCAGTCAATCTCTTCCCTTGTGATGCAGTATTACATCTCCAACCATTCCTTCTTTGGATCCCTTATGGCTTGGATCCACATGTGGTGTATGGATGCCTTAAACCTGGATTTCCCTTCAGTTTCCTGGACAACCTCCATTGAATACGCCACACATTGAATGTGCATTTTTGTATCTCTTCTAGTAGCATCGTGAATAATGTGTTATTTTCCTGTTGATTTTTATTGTCCTTGGCCTACCAGAGGGATTCATATCTAGTCGCGTAGCACTTCCATTTCCTATCGAGAATGGCTGGAAATTTTGGCTCCTGTCATCCTACCAAATCTATGAGAATGATGAGCCAAGAATAATGGAACTTAGTTCCATTATCCTGCTCATCTCTGCAATCGATCATTCTGAAGGTATGATGCCCAACTAAAAATTACTCCCTTCACACACTACGCAACGACTGCGATGACTCTTGTTGGAGCCTCTTATTTTCTATGCTTCCTCAATAGATTGCAAGCCATGAGCTTGTTGGTGAACCTTGTCACGTTATCATTGATATCCCTAAGAACAATGCCCTTGTTTCCTCTACTGGTGCCAAATTGTGCTTTCACTAGCTCAACGATCTCCTTCTCGCACGCTTTATTATCCAAGTACTCCTCTAGTTGTGCCCCTGTTAGCAGCATGATTTTCATAGCTAGAGTTCGATTTTTGTCCAAAGTTTTCAAATTCATGCCATGATCTTGGGAAAATCAATACATTCCTAGAAGAGTCATAGTTAGTGTGTCAAGGTTTATGAAGTCAGTAATCAATTAAAGAATGGCTTGAAATGTTAGTAAGGGGTTTAGCGATAAGTTGGTTTAAAGGGTGTATTGTCTTTCTTATAAAACATCATCATAAAGGAAAACAGTCAAGAGTGTAAAGTTCATCATGTTCAAGTTGTAATGGTCCACTTTCCTAAGTCTCAAATCACATTAAAAAGTGGGAAATTATGTGCTAAGTTTGAATCAAAGGTTAGGGTGAATGTCATGTCAAAAATTATTATGGTTCATCATCACCTAATCATGAGGTTAGAAAAGGAACAATCAAGGCACTCTGTGTCATTTGTATCATTGCAAACTTTAAAGGTGTACCCGCTGCGCAAGTTCACTGCGCAGATCTTTAACTTGCCTTGAAATATCTTGTCACTATGGATAACCACTTCCCTTTTCATAATTTTGTTCCTTATCCATTCGAGCATAAATATTTGCCACCTTTTATTTTTCTCCATCACCTCCAAGACCTACACGTCGTTCATAGCCTCTCCAACAAGCTCCAAAGCTCTTTACTATGCAAATGTTGTGTGCTGCCAGTCGCTATGCAAACCCTGTGTGTTGATATTCGCTACGCAAATCTTTCACTCGGTTTTTTGTTGCGCATTCTCCATTTGTTTCAATCATTGTTCAAGAGCCTTTCTTGGAGCCCATTGCAAGTTAGCCTATGGAACGAGTTTTCTTTTCACATAGACAACTTTCCATCATTTGAGCTTAACTCTTGCCATCCTTATTGTTGCGCCGAGTTTTCTACTACTGTTTGTTGTTGGGCCGAGATCTCTACTACTGTTCTTTGTTGTGGTGACTTTTTCGTTGTTGTTTGTTGCTGCACCGAGTTTTCTACTATTGTTCGTTGTTGCACCAAGTTTTTCGCTGTTGTTTTTTGTTGCATCGAGTTTTCTACTAATGTTCATTGTTGTGTAGAGTTTTATGTTGCTACCTGTTACTGTACACCTTGAAAAAGTCACTATTCTCATTGGTTTCACAAAGGTTATTGCGCTCATTTGTTGTGCAGAGGTTATTTTTCCCATTTTTGTTGCACATAGGTTATTACAATCTATTGTTGCACACCTGCAGTTCACACAAGGTTGACATATATCAACATCGTGAAAACTCCTCAACGAAAAATAAAGAATGTATGAAGTGGGGAAGTCCTGAGGTTTGAGCCACATAATTTAAATTTGGTAAATGCAGAACCAATGACCAGGGTGTACTTTGAACAAGTTGGATGCATGAGATTCTGTGAAAAGGTTCAAGGGTATAATGTGCAGCTAACCAAGCAGTTTTCTCTTAACTTTGATGGTGTGAGCACAACCATTGCAGGGATCACTTTTCCTATGTCAGAAGAAACCATATCAGTTGCTACAGATATTCCTATGCAGGGAGAGAAGTGGTTTAAAGGTATGCCATTAGATACTTCATTTTATATTGATTTTCTCAAACCTGGATACAAAAATTGGAAGATTGGTGCCACCATTCCCAGTGAATATGTTTTGGAACCTTTTGAGAAGCTTTTGAGGGTAATCTGAAAATACTTTACTTGTGAGGGTAGGTTACCTTTGTAGATTGTTTCTTCAGCCCAACAATTTACTCAGCGTTAACAACGCCCACCGTGGGTAATCCCGTAATTTTGGCAATCAACGCCACATCGAGTTGTACCAACCTATCCATCTAAAGGATGTCGTCATGTACCCAGGATAGAAATTGTTTAATGCAAAGCCCAACATTGTTACCGTGCCCAAAGTGTGATATGTCCAGAAGTTTCATTAGCCCAGAGTTGTAAATCTTTGTTATCCATTGTGCGGGATCCATGATTGGTTTGCCTAGGGGTCCAATTCCCCTGTGTTCTCTAGGTAGGATTCCTCGGCCAAATCTGGGAATTTTGTTGCATCACGCACATCGTGGTACGAGTACCTTAGTTTGGGTACTTTTTCGAGCATGTCCTCCATAGTGGCCACTGCGTCTAGTAGGTAGAGAAGTGTAATGTTTGTGGCATCCTGCACCTTTCTTTTCTACCCGACTATAGAAGGGGCTACTTTTGTTGTTTCTGTGTCATCTCCTTCCTCCTCATATTTCGACTAGTTGGTGATGTCCTCAACTAGCACCTCCTCTTCGTCGCGCCCTTGTTGTTGACCCTTCAAGTCATTGAGTTTATTCGATGTTTTAGGATTAGGGTTTGTAATTCCATTTCACATCCCAGAACTCTGCCTTACTTCCCCATGTTGTTGTCAATGTTTCCTCCTCAACTCTTTTCGGGTTGAGTGACTCTGTCTCAAAAGTGGTGACATCTTCGATCTCGAAGACGTTCTCAGGATCCCTCATCCTTTCCTTTCTCCTTTGTCCCTATCGAGTAACCCATACATACTAGCATGTAGCACCAATCTTTGGTGGTGTCATGTTTTATCTGATTCTAACACTCGCTCTCTTCTTTGCACAATTATATCTAGGGCCCACACTTGTATCTTGCTCTGTGCTAAAAAATCACTAAGTGTCGAGCTAATGGGTGATTTCCACACTTTATAGACCCGTTCGTATTTTCTTTTTCACTTTTTCAGTGCATATAAGTCGAGGCCAATTTTTCTTGCGTGTTGTCTTTCTCTGTTGTCACAATAATTGTTGCACGCGAATTTTTTCCTTTTGTTCAATCAACTTCTTCCTCTTTTTGTGTTTTTCTTCTTTTCTTATTTTTGTATTATTTTTTCTTCTTTTTCTTCTTTTTATTTCTTTTTATCGTCTTTCTTTCCTAAGATATACTATAGTACACTATATACATGGTTTTCTTATTGCTTTGTCACGTTTAAGAGTTAGTAGATTGATTTTCCCTGTACAGTTTCAATCAACTATCATTGACCATTCATTTCAGTTATGTTCCTCCCAAATCCTTTAGTTGCACAGATCCCCCATCTGTGACAGTATTTACTTTGTATGGTCCTAGCCAATGCATTTTGAACTTACCGGGGTGTTGAAAAAATTTGTTGTCATAGAGAAGAACTAGGTCTCCCTCCTTAAATATTTTCTTTTTAATGTTCTATCATGCCAGGATTTGTCCCTTTCTTTCTGTACTTCCTGGTGAAATCCTGCCAGAATCATGTCCTCTTCCATTTCCATTAGTTGACTTAACCTCTCCTATGTTGTGCCTCTTTCTGACATATTGGTAATTGTTGCTACGCGCAGATTGGGTACCAGAAATTCTAATGGCACCATTGCTTCATGTCCATACACCAATCTGAATGGTGCCTATCCTGACAACTTTTTTCATGTGGTCATGTATGCCCATAGTACTGCTGGTATTTTCAAGTCCCAATCATCCTTGTTAACATTGCAGATCTTAGTGAAAGCATTTTCCAAAATCTTATTGAAAGCTTCTACTGTCCCATTTTCCTGAGGATGATATGGTGTACTATTTTGGTGATATACTTCAAACTCCTCAGTCATAGCCTTGATGGTACTATTAATACAATGAGTGCCTTGGTCACTCATAAAACTCCCAGGACATCCAAATATGGTGATCACTTGCTCAAATAAGAAGTGCATTGTTGTTTTTGCGCTGCAATCTTTGACTGGTGTTGCTTCTCCCCATCTGGTTAAGTATTTGGTCACAGTAATGATATATCTATCTCCTGACCTTCTTGTTGGTGGATTAATACGTCCGAAAAAATATATTTCTCATTTTTCAAATACCTATAGAGTTACTTGTGGTCTTAGGGGCATCTCATCCCTTATGTTGGGTTTGCCAACCCTTTGACAGACATCACAATTCTATAAATATTCCTTGGCATCTTTATGAACTGTTGGCCACCATAATCCTGTGCATTAGCTTTTCCTGCATAGTGTCCTCCAGTTATACCTTCATGAGATTTTGCTAAAACCCTGGGTCATTCATTTTACAGTACACACCTTCTCAAAATGTTATTTTCACCCATCTTGTATAAATGACCTGCAATGAATTGATAGTCTACAGCACTGACTACCAGGTTTTTCTTCTATGTAGTACTAAAGTCATATGGTGCAACTCATGTACTTAAGTATTCAATGATATCAGTGAAGTATTCATCAACTACTTGTACTAAAAATAACTGTGCATCATAGAAGTTGTCTTCCAAGTTAGTAGGTTCTTCTCCATTGGTTACCCTTGATAAGTGATCGGGTCCTGTATTCGGCTTCCCTAGTTTGACTATTACTTCAAAATTGAATTCTTGAAATAATAACAACCATCTACAAATCCTCCCCCCCAACATTAGTTTGTTGACTAGATATTTTAGGGAAGAATGATTTGTGAATGTTTTAAAATGTTTTCCTAGTAAATAATGCATGAATTTATGAAGTGAATATACCATGGCTAGGCCTTATCTTTCTGTGGTGTTGCAGTTTTGCTTCGATTCTGACTACTTCCTGCTTGCAAAGGCTATAGGATGGTCTAAGTTCCCTACTCTTAACTGTGCCAGAATTTCTCCAAGTGATATTGTTGATGAATCTACGTGCACATGAAATGTCTTTTCCCAATCTAGAAATACTAATATAGGTATTGTCACCATATTTTCCTTTAGAGTGTCCAATCCCTGCTGACAGTCCTCATTCCACTGAAATATAGTGTCCTTCTTTAACAATTTTTCCATTGGTGCAGTAATCTACGCATACCCCTTTATAAACTTCATGTGGTATCATGTATGTCCCATTGTTTCTCTTAACTGGTGCACTGACTTTGGTGGTGGTAAATTCACAATGACTCCAATCTTAGCAGCATCAACCAATAAACCTTTTTTACACACTATATGTCCCAACAATGTCCCAAAAGGTGTACCAAAAATGAATTTCTTGATGTTTAATGATATCTAACATTGCTTGCATCTTTCCAACATTAGTATTAACACTTCTACATGGTCTTTCAAGAGACTATACACAGTCCAGTCATCTAGATATACTTCCAAAAACTGATGTATGAATTCCTTAAATGCATCTATTATTACCCTTGAAAAGATAGATGGTGCATTCTTCAATCCAAAGGGAATGACTGTATATTTGTAGGATCCCCATTCTTTAGCAAAAGTAGTCTTATACATGTCCTATGGAGCTATTTTGATATGAAAGTATCCTAAGAATCCATCTTTGAATGAATCTGCTTCCTGGCCTACTACATTATCCAAGACCTCATAAGTAAAAGGGGTAGGGAAAGGGTCATGTAAGAAAGCATCATTCAGTTTCCCCAAATCTACAAAAAGCCTTATCCCCCTTGCTTCTTTTCTTGGACTACCATGGGACTGATCCATTCAATTTCCTCTACTGGTTCTATAATGCCAACTTCTAGCATTCAGTCAATTTCTACTTATACATTGGATTTAGTCTGTAAGGTCTTTGTCTGTCATGTCTAGCCTCGAGTTTGAGAGGTATCTTCATCTCACCTAACTCCCCTGATATGCCTTTCATCTCTATAAAAGTTGTTAGAAATAGGTCATTGTATTCACGCAGTAACTCTGTTATTATTTATAATGTTTACTCATCCCGGTAGTCTCCAATACTTGTCATTTTAGGATTATAGTTCATCCCAATGTTGACTTTCTTAACTTTGATTGGTGCAGCAAATGCCTTTGAATCCAGAGATGGACCTTCCACCTCTCTCTCTCTCTCCTTCAATCTATGTGATCTAAATGTTATGTGAATCATCTTCATCTAGTGCTTCCTCTTCAACATGATAACATGAGAGTATCTCTTTAACTTTCTTTTTGTTCTATTGTTGATATTATGTTATGATTTTGACCTCTGGTTCATCAAAAAACATCACTCCCCTTATCAACTTCAGCGATGAATCAATGTTGGGGTTATCATGCTCGAATGAGAAGGTTAATACAAAATTCTCTTGTAATCTTGTCCATTCTATAGTGCTTTTGTGCATCTCCTAGTCGGTGTACCAATTCCCTGGGATCCCTTCCAATGTATGAATAAAGTGATGAGGCCATTCCTCTAGTGGTGTCATCCTCCATTATGTTCTGCACTTTTCCAAGTGTACAACTGGTGTTCCTTTCCCATCACTTCTATACTATATTTCTCCCCTGTTATGCACCAAATCTAATGTGCAATAGTCATTTACATTGATACTAGTCCTAAATTGCTTCTTTGTGTGTACCCCACCATCTTCCAGGTGTTCCCTTGAGTGAAATATCTAGGGCTAAGAGCCTTTGATTTTCCAACACCTTCTCCTCATATTCTGTCAAGAATTCCTCTAAGTCGTTTAGCCCATGAACACTGGGAGGGTCCCTTATCTTTGTACCCACCCATCTTACTGCGTAGTCTATTCTTACGCACCTCCTTGTGGAGACTTCATGTAATCGTTGTTGCCAATTTTCCAACCCTATGTTTGAGTCTGAAGCACGCGATGTAATTATTCTCCAGCTAAGTACCCCATCTGCAGTTGGGTTGACATAGTCTTCTTCTCGCACAATGGTTATGTACAATTGGTTTATTTCTTCCAGATCCAAACAAGTCATCTCTACAAACCTTTCTCCTTTTGAAGGATCCAATGGTGCAATCACTCTATATTCGCCTGATTCAAAAGCCATTTTCTTTGTCTTCGGGTTGATTATAGCCTGGTTATCAAATGCCCAATCCAATCCAAGTAATGTTGGGTAAGGTGTTGTGCCATCTACTATATCTATTACTTCAAAATCTTCCATATTGCGCACTCCATACAAATCCTTTGTCACACCTTTAAGCCTTCCAATTGGTAACACTTTGTGTTGATTCTCTAGTTTCAACTCAACAGGTGAATAGTCTAATGTGGGTTCTCCCATACACTGTCGTATCTTTATAGGCAAGACATTTACTTCGGAGCCTAAATCCAATATAATATATCCGATGTTGAAATCCCATTGTTGGCATTTAGCCTGAATTCTCTGCTTGTCCTTCTTGTATGGAGATGATTGACTATTTTCTGCTCTAACTTCCCTTCTACCTCTGTGTTGCATATTTCTAGCATATTTTTTAGGACTTTAACAAATCGCTTATCATTCAATAACTTAACATAGATTGTAGAAAAGTATTTATGGTACTTACTATATCTAAAGCTTGTCCTTTACTGGTATGGTCCATTGAGTATGGCATCTTGTACATTTGTGGGTCTTGCATTTGTTGTGCAACTGATGTAGATGCAACATTCTGCTTGAGAAACTCTTGTCTAGGCTCCTTAAATGTTTCCTTTTCTTTTCGCATGTCAAACTACTTTTGTGGCTAAGTATTCGTCTTTACCCACTAGTGTCGAGCTGGATTTTTTTTGTTGCATCAACTCTTGTCTTGGCTCCTCCTTGAGTGATTATATTGATGTTTTTCCCATCATCCCTGGCTTCTATAGAAATCCATTGGACGTTCTGGTTGTTCTGGTTCATTATTTCTTGGATCTTTCCCAAGAGTGTTGGGCAGTCTTCTATGTCATGGTCTGTTGTGCGACAATACATACATGTTGTCAGTGGAAGTGGAAAATCCCTTGCATAATGTCCTAGTTGTTGGAAGTTTTGGCACACTAATGGTCCTCTTCCTCGTTAAATTTTTCCTCTGCCTGGTTCTGCACCTTTGTATCCACTTCAAGCTCTATGTGGTGCGTTGTATTGGGGTACTTGGTTATATTACACAAGGTTATATTGTGGTTGTGCATTATTATACTCTGGTTGTGCATTATTGTATGGTGGTGGCACTTGGTTGAACTAAAGTGCATCTTTTCCTATCATCATTTCTACTTGCACCCTATAAGTATCTAAAGTTCTTTCTCTCATCGGTTCCAGGGTTCTACAATCATTATCATCATGACCCACTGATTTGAAAAAATTACAATATGAGCTTTTTGGAACTGTATTATACTTTTGCATCATTGGAAAATGATATGGATCATGCCCATGCATCTTACAAATATCGCACCATGGTCCTCCTATTGGAAAGGGGTTTGACACCCCTGTTGCTAAGTACTGCGCAAAAGTTGGACATTCGTTCTTATGGTGTNCTTGCAACGCCTAATTTAATTGCGCACACCCACACACCATTATTTTTCGCGCATCACCAGCTTATACTACACAACACCAACTTTAAGTGTGCACACCCGTGCACCATAATTTTTTGTGCATCACTACTACTTAGCGCACACAAATATTTTTGCCACGTAACTAATTATTCCATAATTTTGTCGCGGAAATTAGGGCGTTTGCCTGATTTCGCCCAATTTTTTCCTAGGTTCCATAGCTACTCTATAAATGCAAAAATTCGGTCATCTAAAGGCCCGAATTTTTCCCATTAGAAGTTGAAATTACTTTTTTTCAATTTTCCGACTCGGTTCTTCACATTACCCATGAGATTTCTCTCATTTTTCTTCAATAATTTAATCGTACAAGTTGCACACATACTCCTTAAGTTAATTCTCTGTGAATTTCCATTTCAGCATTATGTTAATTATTGGTTACTTCTTTAACTGACCTAGGTCTAATCTCAAATAGGTTTCCAACAAAACCCTCAAAACTATCGGCCCTCCTGGTAAAACAGAAGGCAACGTTGCGCACAGGGTGCATAGCACGGTCTCACCCGAGATAACTTTTATGGGGGACTGCAATACTCAGGTTTTTGCAGTCTAGAAATCAGTGGGGATTATGGTTGGATTCTTTTCTCCTTATGCATTATCCTTGTTAATCATCCATCTACCTTTATGATTCATCCATATTTTACACCTATGTATGCATGTTGATATAGCTACTTTAACCATTCATTCTTGAGCTACTGATTAATAGAAAAGTAAATCATTCATTAACAATCACATAGAACACAAGGTTTACAGTGGTTCACCCCCTCCTGGGGCTATGTCCAAAAAAATCTTGCCTCTCTACTTTTTTATTTATTATGCTACAAAATCTTGTGTTGCGTGCATTACATCCTTAGTAATACAATAAAAAATGAGGGTAAGTACCCTCTGTGAGGCTGACTAGATCACACCAATATTCTCAGCCTGTGACCCAACCTTCAAGGACTAACTTATTCAACTCTACTACAATAATCATAAAAAACTTGCTTATGATTATCGATTGAACTCTTGAACCTACTGAACACCCAACCTAGACCTCCTAGGTCTTTATTTATACGACTTTACAGTCTTATAGTCATTACAATATTTGTCAAAAACCTTAAACCCAACATAGTTAGGCCTATCTGCATGTGCGTCACATTTCTTTTCCTCCTGCATGTTGCTTTTCCTTCTTTTTCTGTATGTTTCTTTCCTTCCATGTGTTGCGTGCACTCCAAAAATAGGTATTTCTCTCCAAAAAATGGGTTTGTTCCCAAAATAGATCTTCCTCCCAAAAATAGGCCTACGCCCAAAATAGACTTTCTTCCCAAACCAGGCCTCCACCCAACAGGCCCCCAACATTGACATCTAGCTCGTCCCGAGACACTCAGGTGGTGCACACTCCCTATACAACCTTTTCCAAGTTGTGGAACTTCTCTGCTAGTTCCTTTTCTTTTTCCTTCACCTGTACATCTTTGTTTGTTAACGCCTTGACTATATGTGTTGTTATTTGTTCTTGTAGTAATGTTGCACTTTCTGAATGTGCATGAGCCATGCTTGTCTTCTCTTCCTCCATTTGTGCAATTATCTTTGTTGCTTATTCCTAGAGGGGCTCCAACTGGGTTTGTCTTTCTTGTTTATTTATCTGCGTTGTCTTTAACTATGTCTGCAGAGACTTCATTTCCTCGATGCCCTTCAATTGCTTGGTAATGTTCATTGTTTTATGTCATTGCTTCAACTCCTGTATAGCAGTTCTGGTTTTCTCTTCTTATTGGTCCAACTATTGGAACTTTTCATCCTCTTCCAAATTGGTCCAAAACTGTGCAGTTATGTCGAACAGTTATGTGACTTCCTTTGATTCCATTTCCATCTCCTCTATCTGGAGTGTGGATTGTCGTTCTCTTTTCTCTCAAACCTCAGGAGGAGTCATAGGATTATTTTTTTCTTTTAGCTCCTCGATTTCCTTCCTATATCCCTCAATCGTGTGTGAAATGATCTTTATCTTTTCCTCTACACTCCTATCTGGTGTTTGCATGCTATCTGGAATGTGGTCGCATATCGTTGTCATCCCCTTCTCTAGCTTATAAATGCGTTATTTTTCCTCCTCCTTCTCCGAGGTCAATTGGTCGCAAGTGATCTGTAACATTTCTGTGACTCCCCTACCCACCTCCAAGTTAGTGGCATCCGTGTGGGCTCTGGATTGTACTTCCTGCATTATACTAGCCTGGAGTCCGTATAATGCCTTTGTGGGTATCTACGTCATGAGTACTTCAAAATGGTCAATGTCCCCCATGGGTTTCTGCGCAGTCTCTTGATCAATTATGGCCATTTTTCGTGTGACTGTGAATGTATCTCTCCCTTGCACTATTAGCTAAATTGTCTCATCTCCTTCTTTTTGTGCAGGGGGTCACTGTTACTTTTCATGTTATTGCATTGTAGCCTGCGATACTGCATGAATTTGTAACTGTTGTAGAGTTTCATGGACTTCTATGAGTTTGGCCATGATATATTCTCTTTTTTCTTCTACAACACGAATGGCCTCTTCCCCCCTTTCTTGAACCTTGTCCGCCATGAACTCAGCATCATCCTCTGTCAAGGTGATGATTAGTTCGTCCTTGGTTTACTTCATATTTTTGTGAGTCTCCTCTACCTGTATTATCTTCCTTTTTGTTCGAGAGGGTTGCACCCCACTTGTCATTGCATGTGCCCTTTCCTCGCCAACCTGAGATGTGTCCCCCTTTTTGGCATCCTATTGAATGTTCGTCCTAGGCACCATTGTTGTCTTCCTTGGTCTCTTTTGCACTATGTTGCTTCCTAACACCTAAGTGCACACTATAGCCTTCCTAGTGTTATTAGTTAGGTTGTTTGTTTTTGTTGAAGGACCTACTACGGCTTGACCCTTAGGTTTGCTTGATTGCATTGTGGTTGGCCTTGTTGTTGGTTTTTCTACTAGCATCTTCCACTGCGTTGGCCAGTCTTTGATTATCCAGTCAATCTCTTCCCTTGTGATGCAGTATTACATCTCCAACCATTCCTTCTTTGGATCCCTTATGGCTTGGATCCACATGTGGTGTATGGATGCCTTAAACCTGGATTTCCCTTCAGTTTCYTGGACAACCTCCATTGAATACGCCACACATTGAATGTGCATTTTTGTATCTCTTCTAGTAGCATCGTGAATAATGTGTTATTTTCCTGTTGATTTTTATTGTCCTTGGCCTACCATAGGGATTCATATCTAGTCGTGTAGCCCTTCCATTTCCTATCGAGAATGGCTGGAAATTTTGGCTCCTGTCATCCTACCAAATCTACGAGAATGATGAGCCAAGAATAATGGAACTTAGTTCCATTATCCTGCTCATCTCTTCAATCGATCATTCTGAAGGTATGATGCCCAACTAAAAATTACTCCCTTCACACACTACGCAACGACTGCGATGACTCTTGCTGGAGCCTCTTATTTTCTATGCTTCCTCAATATATTGCAAGCCATGAGCTTGTTGGTGAACCTTGTCACGTTATCATTGATATCCCTAAGAACAATGCCCTCGTTTCCTCTACTGGTGCCAAATTGTGCTTTCACTAGCTCAACGATCTCCTTCTCGCACGCTTTATTATCCAAGTACTCCTCTAGTTGTGCGCCTGTTAGCAGCATGATTTTCATAGCTAGAGTTCGAGTTTTGTCCAAAGTTTTCAAATTCATGCCATGATCTTGGGAAAATCAATACATTCCTAGAAGAGTCATAGTTAGTGTGTCAAGGTTTATGAAGTCAGTAATCAATTAAAGAATGGCTTGAAATGTTAGTAAGGGGTTTAGCGATAAGTTGGTTTAAAGGGTGTATTGTCTTTCTTATAAAACATCATCATAAAGGAAAACAGTCAAGAGTGTAAAGTTCATCATGTTCAAGTTGTAATGGTCCACTTTCCTAAGTCTCAAATCACATTAAAAAGTGGGAAATTATGTGCTAAGTTTGAATCAAAGGTTAGGGTGAATGTCATGTCAAAAATTATTATGGTTCATCATCACCTAATCATGAGGTTAGAAAAGGAACAATCAAGGCACTCTGTGTCATTTGTATCATTGCAAACTTTAAAGGTGTACCCGCTGCGCAAGTTCACTGCGCAGATCTTTAACTTGCCTTGAAATATCTTGTCACTATGGATAACCACTTCCCTTTTCATAATTTTGTTCCTTATCCATTCGAGCATAAATATTTGCCACCTTTTATTTTTCTCCATCACCTCCAAGACCTACACGTCGTTCATAGCCTCTCCAACAAGCTCCAAAGCTCTTTACTATGCAAATGTTGTGTGCTGCCAGTCGCTATGCAAACCCTGTGTGTTGATATTCGCTACGCAAATCTTTCACTCGGTTTTTTGTTGCGCATTCTCCATTTGTTTCAATCATTGTTCAAGAGCCTTTCTTGGAGCCCATTGCAAGTTAGCCTATGGAACGAGTTTTCTTTTCACATAGACAACTTTCCATCATTTGAGCTTAACTCTTGCCATCCTTATTGTTGCGCCGAGTTTTCTACTACTGTTTGTTGTTGGGCCGAGATCTCTACTACTGTTCTTTGTTGTGGTGACTTTTTCGTTGTTGTTTGTTGCTGCACCGAGTTTTCTACTATTGTTCGTTGTTGCACCAAGTTTTTCGCTGTTGTTTTTTGTTGCATCGAGTTTTCTACTAATGTTCATTGTTGTGTAGAGTTTTATGTTGCTACCTGTTACTGTACACCTTGAAAAAGTCACTATTCTCATTGGTTTCACAAAGGTTATTGCGCTCATTTGTTGTGCAGAGGTTATTTTTCCCATTTTTGTTGCACATAGGTTATTACAATCTATTGTTGCACACCTGCAGTTCACACAAGGTTGACATATATCAACATCGTGAAAACTCCTCAACGAAAAATAAAGAATGTATGAAGTGGGGAAGTCCTGAGGTTTGAGCCACATAATTTAAATTTGGTAAATGCAGAACCAATGACCAGGGTGTACTTTGAACAAGTTGGATGCATGAGATTCTGTGAAAAGGTTCAAGGGTATAATGTGCAGCTAACCAAGCAGTTTTCTCTTAACTTTGATGGTGTGAGCACAACCATTGCAGGGATCACTTTTCCTATGTCAGAAGAAACCATATCAGTTGCTACAGATATTCCTATGCAGGGAGAGAAGTGGTTTAAAGGTATGCCATTAGATACTTCATTTTATATTGATTTTCTCAAACCTGGATACAAAAATTGGAAGATTGGTGCCACCATTCCCAGTGAATATGTTTTGGAACCTTTTGAGAAGCTTTTGAGGGTAATCTGAAAATACTTTACTTGTGAGGGTAGGTTACCTTTGTAGATTGTTTCTTCAGCCCAACAATTTACTCAGCGTTAACAACGCCCACCGTGGGTAATCCCGTAATTTTGGCAATCAACGCCACATCGAGTTGTACCAACCTATCCATCTAAAGGATGTCGTCATGTACCCAGGATAGAAATTGTTTAATGCAAAGCCCAACATTGTTACCGTGCCCAAAGTGTGATATGTCCAGAAGTTTCATTAGCCCAGAGTTGTAAATCTTTGTTATCCATTGTGCGGGATCCATGATTGGTTTGCCTAGGGGTCCAATTCCCCTGTGTTCTCTAGGTAGGATTCCTCGGCCAAATCTGGGAATTTTGTTGCATCACGCACATCGTGGTACGAGTACCTTAGTTTGGGTACTTTTTCGAGCATGTCCTCCATAGTGGCCACTGCGTCTAGTAGGTAGAGAAGTGTAATGTTTGTGGCATCCTGCACCTTTCTTTTCTACCCGACTATAGAAGGGGCTACTTTTGTTGTTTCTGTGTCATCTCCTTCCTCCTCATATTTCGACTAGTTGGTGATGTCCTCAACTAGCACCTCCTCTTCGTCGCGCCCTTGTTGTTGACCCTTCAAGTCATTGAGTTTATTCGATGTTTTAGGATTAGGGTTTGTAATTCCATTTCACATCCCAGAACTCTGCCTTACTTCCCCATGTTGTTGTCAATGTTTCCTCCTCAACTCTTTTCGGGTTGAGTGACTCTGTCTCAAAAGTGGTGACATCTTCGATCTCGAAGACGTTCTCAGGATCCCTCATCCTTTCCTTTCTCCTTTGTCCCTATCGAGTAACCCATACATACTAGCATGTAGCACCAATCTTTGGTGGTGTCATGTTTTATCTGATTCTAACACTCGCTCTCTTCTTTGCACAATTATATCTAGGGCCCACACTTGTATCTTGCTCTGTGCTAAAAAATCACTAAGTGTCGAGCTAATGGGTGATTTCCACACTTTATAGACCCGTTCGTATTTTCTTTTTCACTTTTTCAGTGCATATAAGTCGAGGCCAATTTTTCTTGCGTGTTGTCTTTCTCTGTTGTCACAATAATTGTTGCACGCGAATTTTTTCCTTTTGTTCAATCAACTTCTTCCTCTTTTTGTGTTTTTCTTCTTTTCTTATTTTTGTATTATTTTTTCTTCTTTTTCTTCTTTTTATTTCTTTTTATCGTCTTTCTTTCCTAAGATATACTATAGTACACTATATACATGGTTTTCTTATTGCTTTGTCACGTTTAAGAGTTAGTAGATTGATTTTCCCTGTACAGTTTCAATCAACTATCATTGACCATTCATTTCAGTTATGTTCCTCCCAAATCCTTTAGTTGCACAGATCCCCCATCTGTGACAGTATTTACTTTGTATGGTCCTAGCCAATGCATTTTGAACTTACCGGGGTGTTGAAAAAATTTGTTGTCATAGAGAAGAACTAGGTCTCCCTCCTTAAATATTTTCTTTTTAATGTTCTATCATGCCAGGATTTGTCCCTTTCTTTCTGTACTTCCTGGTGAAATCCTGCCAGAATCATGTCCTCTTCCATTTCCATTAGTTGACTTAACCTCTCCTATGTTGTGCCTCTTTCTGACATATTGGTAATTGTTGCTACGCGCAGATTGGGTACCAGAAATTCTAATGGCACCATTGCTTCATGTCCATACACCAATCTGAATGGTGCCTATCCTGACAACTTTTTTCATGTGGTCATGTATGCCCATAGTACTGCTGGTATTTTCAAGTCCCAATCATCCTTGTTAACATTGCAGATCTTAGTGAAAGCATTTTCCAAAATCTTATTGAAAGCTTCTACTGTCCCATTTTCCTGAGGATGATATGGTGTACTATTTTGGTGATATACTTCAAACTCCTCAGTCATAGCCTTGATGGTACTATTAATACAATGAGTGCCTTGGTCACTCATAAAACTCCCAGGACATCCAAATATGGTGATCACTTGCTCAAATAAGAAGTGCATTGTTGTTTTTGCGCTGCAATCTTTGACTGGTGTTGCTTCTCCCCATCTGGTTAAGTATTTGGTCACAGTAATGATATATCTATCTCCTGACCTTCTTGTTGGTGGATTAATACGTCCGAAAAAATATATTTCTCATTTTTCAAATACCTATAGAGTTACTTGTGGTCTTAGGGGCATCTCATCCCTTATGTTGGGTTTGCCAACCCTTTGACAGACATCACAATTCTATAAATATTCCTTGGCATCTTTATGAACTGTTGGCCACCATAATCCTGTGCATTAGCTTTTCCTGCATAGTGTCCTCCAGTTATACCTTCATGAGATTTTGCTAAAACCCTGGGTCATTCATTTTACAGTACACACCTTCTCAAAATGTTATTTTCACCCATCTTGTATAAATGACCTGCAATGAATTGATAGTCTACAGCACTGACTACCAGGTTTTTCTTCTATGTAGTACTAAAGTCATATGGTGCAACTCATGTACTTAAGTATTCAATGATATCAGTGAAGTATTCATCAACTACTTGTACTAAAAATAACTGTGCATCATAGAAGTTGTCTTCCAAGTTAGTAGGTTCTTCTCCATTGGTTACCCTTGATAAGTGATCGGGTCCTGTATTCGGCTTCCCTAGTTTGACTATTACTTCAAAATTGAATTCTTGAAATAATAACAACCATCTACAAATCCTCCCCCCCAACATTAGTTTGTTGACTAGATATTTTAGGGAAGAATGATTTGTGAATGTTTTAAAATGTTTTCCTAGTAAATAATGCATGAATTTATGAAGTGAATATACCATGGCTAGGCCTTATCTTTCTGTGGTGTTGCAGTTTTGCTTCGATTCTGACTACTTCCTGCTTGCAAAGGCTATAGGATGGTCTAAGTTCCCTACTCTTAACTGTGCCAGAATTTCTCCAAGTGATATTGTTGATGAATCTACGTGCACATGAAATGTCTTTTCCCAATCTAGAAATACTAATATAGGTATTGTCACCATATTTTCCTTTAGAGTGTCCAATCCCTGCTGACAGTCCTCATTCCACTGAAATATAGTGTCCTTCTTTAACAATTTTTCCATTGGTGCAGTAATCTACGCATACCCCTTTATAAACTTCATGTGGTATCATGTATGTCCCATTGTTTCTCTTAACTGGTGCACTGACTTTGGTGGTGGTAAATTCACAATGACTCCAATCTTAGCAGCATCAACCAATAAACCTTTTTTACACACTATATGTCCCAACAATGTCCCAAAAGGTGTACCAAAAATGAATTTCTTGATGTTTAATGATATCTAACATTGCTTGCATCTTTCCAACATTAGTATTAACACTTCTACATGGTCTTTCAAGAGACTATACACAGTCCAGTCATCTAGATATACTTCCAAAAACTGATGTATGAATTCCTTAAATGCATCTATTATTACCCTTGAAAAGATAGATGGTGCATTCTTCAATCCAAAGGGAATGACTGTATATTTGTAGGATCCCCATTCTTTAGCAAAAGTAGTCTTATACATGTCCTATGGAGCTATTTTGATATGAAAGTATCCTAAGAATCCATCTTTGAATGAATCTGCTTCCTGGCCTACTACATTATCCAAGACCTCATAAGTAAAAGGGGTAGGGAAAGGGTCATGTAAGAAAGCATCATTCAGTTTCCCCAAATCTACAAAAAGCCTTATCCCCCTTGCTTCTTTTCTTGGACTACCATGGGACTGATCCATTCAATTTCCTCTACTGGTTCTATAATGCCAACTTCTAGCATTCAGTCAATTTCTACTTATACATTGGATTTAGTCTGTAAGGTCTTTGTCTGTCATGTCTAGCCTCGAGTTTGAGAGGTATCTTCATCTCACCTAACTCCCCTGATATGCCTTTCATCTCTATAAAAGTTGTTAGAAATAGGTCATTGTATTCACGCAGTAACTCTGTTATTATTTATAATGTTTACTCATCCCGGTAGTCTCCAATACTTGTCATTTTAGGATTATAGTTCATCCCAATGTTGACTTTCTTAACTTTGATTGGTGCAGCAAATGCCTTTGAATCCAGAGATGGACCTTCCACCTCTCTCTCTCTCTCCTTCAATCTATGTGATCTAAATGTTATGTGAATCATCTTCATCTAGTGCTTCCTCTTCAACATGATAACATGAGAGTATCTCTTTAACTTTCTTTTTGTTCTATTGTTGATATTATGTTATGATTTTGACCTCTGGTTCATCAAAAAACATCACTCCCCTTATCAACTTCAGCGATGAATCAATGTTGGGGTTATCATGCTCGAATGAGAAGGTTAATACAAAATTCTCTTGTAATCTTGTCCATTCTATAGTGCTTTTGTGCATCTCCTAGTCGGTGTACCAATTCCCTGGGATCCCTTCCAATGTATGAATAAAGTGATGAGGCCATTCCTCTAGTGGTGTCATCCTCCATTATGTTCTGCACTTTTCCAAGTGTACAACTGGTGTTCCTTTCCCATCACTTCTATACTATATTTCTCCCCTGTTATGCACCAAATCTAATGTGCAATAGTCATTTACATTGATACTAGTCCTAAATTGCTTCTTTGTGTGTACCCCACCATCTTCCAGGTGTTCCCTTGAGTGAAATATCTAGGGCTAAGAGCCTTTGATTTTCCAACACCTTCTCCTCATATTCTGTCAAGAATTCCTCTAAGTCGTTTAGCCCATGAACACTGGGAGGGTCCCTTATCTTTGTACCCACCCATCTTACTGCGTAGTCTATTCTTACGCACCTCCTTGTGGAGACTTCATGTAATCGTTGTTGCCAATTTTCCAACCCTATGTTTGAGTCTGAAGCACGCGATGTAATTATTCTCCAGCTAAGTACCCCATCTGCAGTTGGGTTGACATAGTCTTCTTCTCGCACAATGGTTATGTACAATTGGTTTATTTCTTCCAGATCCAAACAAGTCATCTCTACAAACCTTTCTCCTTTTGAAGGATCCAATGGTGCAATCACTCTATATTCGCCTGATTCAAAAGCCATTTTCTTTGTCTTCGGGTTGATTATAGCCTGGTTATCAAATGCCCAATCCAATCCAAGTAATGTTGGGTAAGGTGTTGTGCCATCTACTATATCTATTACTTCAAAATCTTCCATATTGCGCACTCCATACAAATCCTTTGTCACACCTTTAAGCCTTCCAATTGGTAACACTTTGTGTTGATTCTCTAGTTTCAACTCAACAGGTGAATAGTCTAATGTGGGTTCTCCCATACACTGTCGTATCTTTATAGGCAAGACATTTACTTCGGAGCCTAAATCCAATATAATATATCCGATGTTGAAATCCCATTGTTGGCATTTAGCCTGAATTCTCTGCTTGTCCTTCTTGTATGGAGATGATTGACTATTTTCTGCTCTAACTTCCCTTCTACCTCTGTGTTGCATATTTCTAGCATATTTTTTAGGACTTTAACAAATCGCTTATCATTCAATAACTTAACATAGATTGTAGAAAAGTATTTATGGTACTTACTATATCTAAAGCTTGTCCTTTACTGGTATGGTCCATTGAGTATGGCATCTTGTACATTTGTGGGTCTTGCATTTGTTGTGCAACTGATGTAGATGCAACATTCTGCTTGAGAAACTCTTGTCTAGGCTCCTTAAATGTTTCCTTTTCTTTTCGCATGTCAAACTACTTTTGTGGCTAAGTATTCGTCTTTACCCACTAGTGTCGAGCTGGATTTTTTTTGTTGCATCAACTCTTGTCTTGGCTCCTCCTTGAGTGATTATATTGATGTTTTTCCCATCATCCCTGGCTTCTATAGAAATCCATTGGACGTTCTGGTTGTTCTGGTTCATTATTTCTTGGATCTTTCCCAAGAGTGTTGGGCAGTCTTCTATGTCATGGTCTGTTGTGCGACAATACATACATGTTGTCAGTGGAAGTGGAAAATCCCTTGCATAATGTCCTAGTTGTTGGAAGTTTTGGCACACTAATGGTCCTCTTCCTCGTTAAATTTTTCCTCTGCCTGGTTCTGCACCTTTGTATCCACTTCAAGCTCTATGTGGTGCGTTGTATTGGGGTACTTGGTTATATTACACAAGGTTATATTGTGGTTGTGCATTATTATACTCTGGTTGTGCATTATTGTATGGTGGTGGCACTTGGTTGAACTAAAGTGCATCTTTTCCTATCATCATTTCTACTTGCACCCTATAAGTATCTAAAGTTCTTTCTCTCATCGGTTCCAGGGTTCTACAATCATTATCATCATGACCCACTGATTTGAAAAAATTACAATATGAGCTTTTTGGAACTGTATTATACTTTTGCATCATTGGAAAATGATATGGATCATGCCCATGCATCTTACAAATATCGCACCATGGTCCTCCTATTGGAAAGGGGTTTGACACCCCTGTTGCTAAGTACTGCGCAAAAGTTGGACATTCGTTCTTATGGTGTCCTTCTTTCCTGCATAGCGTACACCAAACAATTTATATTTTCTCCTTTCCCTTATTCTGGTTCAGTTGAAATGTTAGGTCCTTTAAATCCTCCTTAGTTCCTCTATTGTTGGATATGTCTGTTGATATTAGTTCTCTTCCAGTTGCAAGGTTGATTGTAGAGCCTCTGCTTGAGTTTGGAACTTCAATTGTCTTAAAGGATACTTCAAGTGTGGTAACAGTGAGTTCACAAATAAGTGCCTATGTTGCATGTCAGTAATTACATATTTCAACTTACCTTTCAGACGTTTGAACCTCTAATCAATCTCCCAAACAAACTCACCTAGTTTCTGCCTAATTTCAATCATTTCATTCATGTACTATTATTCTAAGCTTGGCTTCTGAAACTCATTTACCTGTAGTTTTTTCACGTCTTCTATATGTTTGACAACACAGGTATTCCAACAAAGGATGAACACCTTCAGTAACAACTCACATAACCATATCAAAGATCAAGACACAGATGTTTTCACGTGGTAAAACCCCTATGGGGAAACATCCACAGCCCCAGACAATGCGGTCACTTGGAGCAGTCTATTAATGCAAAAAAAAAGATTACAGAGAGATTTTACAAGAGATTTTCTCCCAATCGATCATCGGCAAATGACCCTCCATGCTCTTTAAATAGAGATCATGTACCAATAGGGTGTTAAGCCACAGATCAATGGCCGTTAAGATCGAGAAAAGTATGAACCGTCAAATCACTCTATGTCGGGAACATATCATGACCGTCGAATTTCCTAACTACAAATGCATACTAATGAAAACTAAAGAAACACATTAAGAAATACAATTTTACCTAATGACATATTATACCAAGTAGATCTTGTATAAATTTCAATACAAATTAAGTATTTCCTACGATTCTCTTGATCTAAAAATTTATGCCATTGTTAAATACAGAATTGCTTCTACTATTATTCTTGCAGAAAATTAAACCACGATCACAACCAAAATCACAAAGTGAAATATCAAGAACACGCAACTATTAAATACATATGCCAATTCATGTGTCCAGATAGCTTGCCTCCTCTGCACAAATCTCTGCAATTCGAATTCTCATAATGAATTTTCAATTGCCTAGTTTGCACATGCTCATAAGCATATCCACTGCATGTGTGATCAAATCACAACTAATAGCCAAACTAGCCCTTTCACCTGTTATCTCAACTGGGTCTCCACTANCTCCTAACATAGATCGAAGTTTGGAAAACTTCGCTTCTGTAAGAGACTTTGTGAAAATGTTTGCAACTTGATCTTCTGTAGGGAAAAAGAGAACTTCAATAACTTGATCATGAATTAGCTTTATGATGAAGTGCATGTGTATCTCAATGTGTTTTCTACGTTGATGTTGAACTAGGTCTTTGGCGAGCTTTATGGAACTCTGATTGTCACACCAAAGGCTGGTCAGATGCTGGTGCTAGAATCCAAACTCTGAAAGGATCTGTTGAAGCCATGAGGCTTCTTGACTAGCATTTATCGTTGCTCGGTAATCTACTTCTGCTGAAGAAAGTGAAATAGCCTATTGTTTCTTATAGGCCCAAGTGACAAGCCCTAAACCAAGGCTGAAAACATAACCTACAGTAGACTTCTGATCATCAGGGTCATTGGCCCAATCTGAATCAGTGAAATGAACCAATAAAGGAGTCCCCCCTGAACTGTAATGTATCTCGAACTGAACTGTACCACGAACATAGCAAAGTATCCTTTTATATGCTTTCCAATGGCTTTCATGGGTTGTTTGCGTATATTGGACAACAATACCAACAGCATAGGAAAGATCACGATGGGTATGAGTCAAGTATATGAGGCTACCAACTAACTGACGGTACAGGGTGGCATCAACTTCAGGAGAAGTATAGGTGGCAGAAAGCTTGACTCCAGACTGGAAGGGAGAAGGCGTTGGTTTATAATCATCCATGTGAAAGCGATGAAGAAGGTCACAAGCATACTTAGACTGGGAAACAAAAATTCCTTCATTGGTTTGCAAAACTTGGAGGCTAAGGAAATAGTGAAAAAATCTTAAGTCTGTCATTTCAAATTTCTTCTTAAGGCTGGCTTTCACATGGTTTAAAATTTTTGAGTCACTACCAATAAGGATAAGGTCATCAACATAAAGGACAAGGATTATGAGATGGATTCCTACTTACTTGGTATAGACATTAGGATCAGATCTAGAGAATCCAGTGGCAATAAGAAAGCTATCCATTTTGGCATACCAAGCTTGGGGAGCTTGCTTGAGACCAGAAAGAGATTTCTTGAGGTGACAAAAAAGGCTAGAGTCATTCTGGACATAGCCAGGAGGTTGTTCCATGTAGATTTATTCTTGCAAATATTCATGCAAGAAGGCGAATTTAACATCCATCTGATGGACCCCCCATTTATGTGAGGCAGCAAGGGCAAGAACAAGGTGGATGGAATTCATTTTTTCTACAGGGGCAAAGGTTTCATTATAGTCAATTCCTTCAACTTGGGAAAATCCTTTGGCAACTAACTAAGCCTTGTTTCTTTCAACACTTCCATCTGATGCATACTTAGTTCTATATACCCATTTGCATCTAACAAGTTTTCTTCCTTTTGGAAGAGGTACAAGATCCCAAGTATCGTTTTCCATTAAAGAA